>NW_019059978.1:515430-573919 GCF_000696155.1 Zootermopsis nevadensis | reverse complement strand
CCCCCCCCCCCCCCCACCCAAGAATAATTGACAAGTACCTAATTTCCTGTTTCAGTTATAATTTCCGAGGATCTTTAGCATCTAGACTGAAAAGCTGAAGTTCTTTATGGACTCGTATTGTTTTTACAAGTACTCACATGAGACTGCTGGTGTGACCTATTTAAGTCGCTGTGGGTTTCAGTGGTCCTTCATGGTGTCAGCCGAGTTCGTTCAGTGCTAAAATGAGCCCAGGACTTGTGTAGGTTTGACGGGTTTCAGATGATAGATTAAACTTAACACGCGCTGTAAATGCTTGAACTGATGTGATTCAAGTGTGAAACTTTGCATTTGCCCCTGGTGATTGCCATGGTGTCAGTAGCTCAGTTCTGTGAAAAAAATATGGACTCGTGTGGTTTTGCTAGTGGCCAATTCAGTTTTTATGCTTCTATTATTTGCATGACTGATTGTAACTGTCGTTTATTATAGAGTTTAATTGTATTATTATATCACCAGCTGTTTATTACACCATAGATTGAAACGTGCTTGCAAGGGTTGAAAAGCGAGGTCATAGCAATTAACCTGCAAGAATACAAGTACAGATTATATCTGCCTTTATGTATACAACTTGATCACACTGAAACTTTAAATTTAATACACAAGCCACTCCCGCTATTTTCACTATGAATCTGCAGTTACGCTAGTTTTCGAACACAAAAAAGTAATAGATCACCGTGTCGGATTTTTAACTCTTTACACTTTCCAATAATCGAAAAATTGTCTGTGCTCCTTTTTCCCTCAAAAAAAGAATCCCCCCCTTTTGTGGTCAACGTTCATGAAAGCTCCTACCAGTCGCCTCCCAAAATTACTGCCTCATTGTTAAAATTGTGCTTTTTTCTCCCGTTCAAATTACATTTTAAACCTACCGCAAGGCTATTAATAATTATCTGTTTAATATGATGAGCAGTGTTGTATGAAATGATTAATTTCTGTTGGTCTTTGTGTATATCGGCACCAGCGGTGGTTGTTCTAATTTTCACGGAAGTCCACCGATAGATAACTCTGTTGCACAGCAAATTGTAAATTGCTTTGTGTTCTGCCCGTGAACTGATTTATACACGGTTCCTATGTTTGCGTTCGCAGACCGTTAAAGTTTGAGGCAGAGTTAGTGTTCAGCGACCAGAATTTTTCTGGCAGCTTTTCTTTTTATTTTATTGCGTATATTCACTTTTAGAAAGCAAAGATAATTTGCTTTAAAGGAATTTTTAGGTATGATACACAGAATATGTAAAGACAAGCTGTCCTGTTCCTTGCAATCGTTTTGACAAAATATATCGTTTAGAGTGAAGTATTGTGACGCATTTGTTTAGTCTGTTTGTCACGGTAGATAATTACACTCTCAGGCACTGAACTGACGATTAGGTTGTCCTTTCCGGATAATGAGTAATATGACACTAGATGACCTTCGGGTCTTCTAAAAAATAACATAATATGCAAGTAGGTAGATATCTGAAAGCTTGTATGAAAAATCCGTTTTTAACCAACTTTCCTTCCTTACTTTAAAAAAGTAACTCTAATGTGCTTATTGATTGTATAGTTTGCATCTGGGCTGCATACGACAATAGGAGAATTTGATGATACAATTTTTTTTAAAATGGTAATGCTCTTCGCCCTACGTTCGAATCGATTGCTTTCCGAAAACACTGCCACTATTGGTCATGGAAAACGAATTGAGCATTCTCCCCGACGTTGGCCTAATCTGCTTAGTAGCTCTAATTTCCATGTCTGAACCTCAGTTAAAATATGGTAGCGAAAGATGAGACTTGCCGCTACAAAATATTAGGAATGACGTAAGAGATGATACAAACGCTCCGCTGACCAGACGCAGACCCAGAGACGAAAAGGACTGAATAACAAGAACATCTTGTGTACCAGTTTACGTACACAAGGATCATCGGACTACTGTAGTAGCACAATGATGACATATTTCTTCGTATTTCGGATTGTTTTTTCCTTTCATTCGGTTTAGGGAAATTTTGTGCCGCCCAATGTGACCCTCGTATTGAAATTTTTCCACGTGTGTCTCTCCAGGGTTGTCTGTGCTTAAGCACCACGCTTTAAACAGATACAGGAGAATGGAGATAAATATTCAGGCATTAACTTCGGCACTTGATGGAGGTAAGTGGTTGTATATGTTCCGGCTAGTTTACCCCAGAGACAGAGCCTCCTGTGCCCATTCGGTAGGAGGCTGAATCGATGTGGATGGACATTGTAGGAAAAAAGTCTGTGCTCCTGCCCGAAATGTAATCCCGATCGCCTATCTGTAGCCAGTCACTTTACTATGATTTCCCGCCTCATCAAGACCAGTGACGTATGAAAATTTACGAAGAACATATTTCGAAGTTATGCATATCCTTTCGGTTCACATCTTTCTATTTTTGTACCTGAAGCATAAAAAGGAATACCATAACTTCAGAACAGCTCTTTAAAAAAAGGCCGTAAAATAATGAAATTAGTAAACATTTCAGTCGGACTGGGTTGTGCGGTTTGCACAAGAACTTGTCTGTTGATGGAAATCAGAGTGTATGTCGGTGCCAATTTGTTGTAAATGCATGTCCATTTTCAAGAAGCCTCGAGGTGATAGTAAAATTATAACCGCGTGCGTTTACGAAGGTAGGACGTTGCTTTTTAGCGATGTCTGTTTGACTTCAGGCAAAATTTCTACATATTGGTATCTGTCAGTATTCTGAGTTTCGCCGATATGTTGTAGCTCTGTTAGAAGTCCACTCATATACAAGCTTGCGCCTCGCGTAGTTACCGATTAGTTATCTATGTGATTACGTTGTTTGTGGGACGACGTATTAATATCTTGAAAATGTGTTATAAAATGAAAGGATGCTAGTGAATGTGTACAGGAAGTAAATATTTATACACACTGCGCAATTACTTTAAAAATAAAATCGCTATGTCCAAATGCAGTAAAATACAGTTGAGTCCCGATTATCTGACGTGCCGTGTCGGAGAACGCTCTTCAAAAAATGAACTGTTTATTTACAAATGTACATGATATCGAATGCATTTTTGTTTGTGAGATTTCTTCACAATTTAATAAAAATCGAAAACTGAGTTGATATTTACTCTCTTCTTCTTCTTTAGTCTTCCGTTTTTTCCGACATTTTCGGTTATCCGAACACTTCAGTCTCGTTTAGGTCGATTAATAATTGCATGGGAAATAATTAGCCTACTAACACACACATGCTTCGAGCTATTTCTGTTGGTTCTGACTTAAATTTGTCCCCATTTCTTTTAAATGAATTAACTTTAACGAAAGGAGTCAGATTCTCATTCTAAAGATCTGTGGTTCGATACATGAAATCGGTTTCCTTGACGCCGATTATTTGTGTTTCATCAGACTCTAATCAGAACAATCTGCTCCTCTCCTCTCCTCTCCTCGTTTTTAGTTCATTTTTATACCCTTCTTTCTTAAGACTCGCAGGAAACATGTCAAGGTACAATTATATTAACTAACAAACCAGTAACGTGGCAGTTACTGACTTGACCTTGAAGTAAGTTGACACTTGCAACGTACGGCCTAGAAATGCAATCGCAATAATAAAATGATAAGACATTTTTCTCATGTTGTATAAAACATTGAATATTCTAGGTAATTTTATCTTTTTATCGATACTTTACTGTAATCCTTCTGTTGTCACGTTTAAAATTTCGATTTTGCAGCAGCATTTAGGAGCCTGTTGGTTTAAGGGAACACATTTTTTTTATAACTAGTCCGGAGTTTTGACTTAAAACCAGCTCAGATTCTGTTAACATACTTTCCATGCTTTATTTGTAATTCTACAAATTTTTAGGCCTCCTGAGATAGTATATTTAACAAGATGGAACTCACTATAATCACTTTCACCCCATCTAAATTTTGATCATGCCACGATTCATATAACTCCATTTTAAAGAACGAACTGAAGGAAAATGGGAGTTTGTTTGATAGAAAGTTGTAGTAATCTACGCAAAATATTTTTTTTCTGAAACTAACTTCCTAATAATTATTTATTCCAGTGAGGTGAGTAGCGGAATTTACCTAGTCCATCCAGCCTTCGTAATAGTTCTTAGCCACTTTCTCCAAATTTCACTTCGAACCACATCATACCTTTCGGGAGTACGTTTTTTTGTCATTTTTGAATGTAGGTCGTGGCTTACTTATTTTTTGGGCAGCAGAACATTCATTAATAACTTACAAATGGTCACTTCCGCCACCCTAATTATATTAAACTCATAATAAATTTCGCATTACAGTACACTAACTCAATTAGCCTGAATACTAAATAGCGTGCGATTAAGTAATTAGCATAAAAATTACTTTACGCGATGGCTGGGCCTGTTGAATTCAAATAGACCATGTCCGTATCTCTTTTTACACTTTCTCGTCATTTTAACGTAATCGGTGTCATCTACTACAATTAGTGATACTCCAGAAACGGATTAGTATTATATATCTTTTGTAGGCCCAATCTACAATAGTTAATTAGTAACCGAGTATTGGAGAAGAAACAACGTGTTGACGTACGGAAGTGATGGTAGATTAAAATATCATTTCTGTAAAACAGCTGCCTCGAGAAAAGTAGAGGAAATTGTCCTGGGTAAACAGAAAAGAAAGAAACGTCATCACAATCATCAGGGCGATCACACTCATGATGAAATCAGCAAACATCTCTGAAACGCGTTAACTTCTACTAGACAACACGGCGCAGCCATTGACATTTCTCTTCTTCACGTCATCCACAATGGTTCTCTCTGTTGAGGTTGTAGAGACAGTTTGCAGTTGTCTCGAAGGCGGAGATTTATCTGTGCTTCCTATAGGCCTGTCCGTTCGTTATTTCTAGGGGTTCTAGGGGTGATTTTACGTTTACCTTCACATGTTTTCAACTGAAACACATCCGAATATATTGTATCCCACAAAGTTCATAGAAAGTATCTTGAACACCAAGAAGATTGTGTGGAATGTGAATTGTTAAAATTACATTTTAGGATCTCACTGCGGTGAGTCCGAAGATGGATGTCTTTTGGATTTTTGCGCTGTGTAGTCTGGTAGAAGTTTACTGACGTTTTAGAGGTGCTTGCTGCCACCATCATCAGGGCGATGATGGCGGCTGAAAGCACATCTACAACGTCTGTAAACTATCAGACAACACGGTGCAACAACCCAGATGACTTCCATCTTTGTAATGTATATGGTCGGAAAAGGAAATTGCCCAAACTGCGATATTCTTGAATTATGTCCTATCAGGAAGAAAAGTGAGTTGTAATTCAAGAACTTGCTGAAGGAGTATACACATTTCATGCGCTGTGTGCGAACTAACGTGCTATGTGAAATGCGAAATTAGAGGCCTAAATTACGATTTACAAATGTTAACTACGGCTTTTTAGGTATAGATTAAACATGCCTTTCCGCGTAAATGATTACGTGAAGAAACCTAAACATTCTGCATACCAGTTTCGTGACTGTGTTGTGTGTCCTCATAATTCATAATACGTAGATGGGTAGGGCAATATGCAGAACATTTGGTAAATTTTCTTTCGTCACGTACATTTCGACACTTTCCTGAAATCATTTTCAGCATCATTTCTGTGAATATCTCCTTGGAATTAAGTGAAGTTTCCCATACTTCGTTAACGCTATGGAGCAAAGTACTTTTGAGAAGCTACCAGTCGTTCATCCAGTCAAAACGTTTCCCATTTGGTTTACCAATTATACTTTGCATATTAATTCGATATTTATAGTCAACTTACATATTTCTGTAACAATAACAATGTTATTCTTAGGTTTCTAGGTACTGTGTTCTTTGTTTTCTCTTTTCTGTGTGTGTGTGTGAGAGAGAGAGAGAGAGAGAGCGAGAGAGACATTTGCTCGCAATTTCTTTTCAGCTAAGGACCACTGTCTCATGTGCTTATCATAGTTTTCATAGGCGTGTTGTATGCTGTAGGCCTACTCTTGAATGAAGTGCCAGATTTTTAAATCTGTTACCTTAATTTTCATTCTTAGTTTGAAATCAGTCATCCACTTGATATTCCACAAGGAATTTTAAGTGATAAGAACGAAGTAGGTTCGTTGATGAAGATGTTTTTGGTTTCCAATTAAGAAGCGGTTGAAATTCTCTGTTCTTAGTGATATCACAGTGATTGATGTTCCGAGTTTTTCCATTGGTAGTGAATATAAATACGTTAGGGCATTTGGGAGAGATGCCATTTTTTACCTTTTGTTCCCCAGTTTTCATTATTACTATTACCAATTTCTTCAACCCCAGCTGTTTATCACCATATGCCCTCTGATGTAGTGGTTTTCTGCCCATGGTTTTTCCAAAATGTTTTCTCCTGCCCGCGTACATTGTAACTGTGTGTTCGCGGATTTAATTACGATTCTCGGAAACAACAGCTGTTATTTCCTTAAACAGCATTAACCAAGTGATGTATGCAATAGTGACGTGTTGTGTTTATTTGAAGAGCTAAATCGTCGTTTATTATTTAGACGAGATTCAGCTACACAATGTTTAAGAATTAGAAAGCTGAATGTTTTTCACCAACTAATAGTAATCAGTTTTGTTTTTCCGAACTGTTTTGTAATGCCAAAGTCGTTTTATGTAACTGCAGTCCCCCCAGGAAGGCCTCGATTGGCACAGATGATGAAGGTGTGTTGCGCAAAGGCTGCAGGGACTCGTGTTTCTTTGTGCTGTGACGTGGAAGGGTAACAATTACTGTCGTATTGAGTTCAGTTCTCAGCTGTGTTTTCACTTGGAAACCAGTTCCGCTGCAGCCAGGTGTATTGTTTACAGTGCGAGAGAGAGTGCATGAACTAATCTGCTCGACTCAGTCCGCGAACAGCTTCTGTCTCCCAAAGTAGGTTCCATGCTTTCATAAAATCCAAAGTGTGCATAACACCTTGTCTGTTCTTAAAATGTTTAGTAAGATTTCTTTCTATCAGACCCGTATAAACATTATTTACAATCAGAATCACTCCATCATGCAGTACACATCAGTACTTCAGAGTGAAATTTTCGCCTGATGATATTATTAATTTGTTCTGATTCCGCAAGATATCGTAAAGTATCTTGTTTTAATAAGGAATATATTACAAACGAAAGTGGGCACATTTCTTTTACGAGATTAGTATGTTCGCTGCAGATATTAATTCGTTCAGGTTTTTAGTATTTTCCGTGCATAGGCGTATTTCTGTTATCCTTTCGGTCAGTTTTATTTTTATTTCAGAGTTTTCTTCATACGCATATTCGACCTTTCTCTTTCAGTCGGTCTTGGCATTCCTCAGTGTCAGTCAGCCTGCGTTTCCGCTTCTGTGTGTTCTTCCGGTATCTTTTGTTACTTGTAACTAATATAGTTTTTATGTATTTCTTCTTCCCGACAAATAGTTACTTTACTCTCATGTTTGTTCTTCTCTTGAATGTGCCTATTCATGTTCATTCTTTATTTTAATTTCTCTATATAGCTTTCTCCTATCATGTGGGCTTGTTCTTATAAGTATCTTTATAACATGAACAAACTAACACATCCCTGATTATAATTTGCGCCCTTTTCCTCGTGTGACAACAGTAGCGTTCTGTCTACGATGGCACTGATGGAATCCATGAACATCCGTTTCCATAGCCCAGTGGTTTGACAAGGTAGATTGTGAAGCATGGAACAGTTTAAACAAGAAATGTCTATACCTACGTTAACAGACACATCTAGGTACTGTACCCGGAGCGAATATATGCGTCTTGCCTACGTCACTAGCTTGCGGGTAGAAGGAAAACAAACGTACGTACTATGAAAACCAAAGACATTGTCAATATAGGAAATGGGACAGCGAGCTACAACGTGCTAGTGTTGGGAAATGATTTTTATAAGGACAGTATATGCTTCCTTGCCTGCTACCCCTCTAATCCCCTTGTCGTTTACTTATAACGGATCTCGAGGGCACAGATTCGCCCCGATTGCGTTATATGAAAGGACTTGTTTTTCGTAGTAACTGGTTGAGGATAAGATGAAGAATGAAAATTTTGGTTGGGAGAAATAGGACCGCGTTTCTATGAAATGGTTGTCGTGCATCAAGGTGTATGAAGCACTCCCTCTTCGTATTTTAGCGGTACCAGATTCGATTCTCAGTCCCTTTGACCGACTCCCTAGAGGTTTGTCGTTGTTTTGCGTGGCACTTCCAGACATGGTGTTTAAAAACAAACATTATATTGCGTTCACTCTAGCTGTCCCTTTCGTGACCTTTGCAAGTTTATAAACTGAGGAAATGTAGCCGAATGCCTGTTCGTACGAACAGTCCTAATGGCGTAACACCGAGTCGTAAGTCTACTTTCATTGCAGCATTCAACGGAGCGTATCGTTTGTTTGTATACAGTAAGCAGTAAATAAAGTTTTTGTTACACTACGCACAGCACGGAAATAATCTACAGTTACGGCGGTTCTCAAACTGTGGTACTATCGGTAATAGCCATTTTGAGTGTAGTAACTTGAAATGTCGTGTGTTGCCAGATGTTTGGAAGTCCCCATGCAGATGTTACTGGTGTGTATTTGAAAGAAAGGAACGTAGCGACCAGTGGAAATATTTTGGTCTTACGATGATAACTGATGGAGTTATGCAATTGTGTGCTATAGTCACGTTGCAATTGCATCACTACAACCACTGGTTTAGTAGTCCTACTTATATGACAATATCACGCAATATACGGAATATTAACCTTGTTATCGATCTCAGTGTGTTGTGTTTACGAGGGAAACCTATATAGTGTGGTCTACACTTAGCAGATGGCTACGGTATATTTATTCCCATCTGAGTGTGTACACGTCTTTTTTTTTTTTTTGGGGGGGGGGGGGCATTGTGTATAATATCAGCTGTAATGAAATGTTACATGATGCTGAGTAGAATATGCGTGTCAGTGTGTACAGAGCTACGTGCTTTCCTCCATAAACTATCAGGTATTTAACAAAAATGGGCACAATTGAAGGCATTCCAAATATGTTGCAGACACGCGCTGCCACGTGACAATAACAGTAGTACGTAACGTAGGACTTCCGTAGTTGGCTGTAGCGTTAGTCAGCTGCTAAATTGAAGACGCCATGAGGCTGTGAATCACTCACCTGCCGCATGTAGGAGGCACACTCGTGACGTACTATCGATTACTCTGCAGCAGATGTAGACGATGCAGAGCAGGGCGGTCCACCGGCCATTTCCATGTTTCCTGAGACACGGTTCTTTTAAATCATGGTGCCTGATACATTTAACGTTTGTAATCTTCAGGCTTGTCTTATTTATAAAGATGAAATGGTGAGGAGGAATGTTTATGTACTTGTATGCTTGTTCGCTTATAGCTCTAGAACGGAAACACGTATTTGCACCAAACTGGCATTCTTATTCCCGTTATTATTCCTTGGGATCATTAAGAGGACATAAGACTTCTAAAACTCAGGAAAAGTGTCCTCAATTCGATTTTCGGTGAGGACGGTTCCTGTATCTCGGAAATTAAGCACGGTATACCAACGGCGTCAGGACCAGAGTTGTTTGTTTTGGCTAGGAGATTATAGGAACTAGGGTCACAAGCCCTAAAGCTACCCTGGTTTCGAGGTTCGGTGAAAACGTTGGGCTTAGGGATAATTTTTCCATGATATTCAACGATAGTATCGAATGATCAGGACTATGACAACCTTTCGGGCAATAAGATTAATAAAAAATGTAAGCATATGTCGAATTTCTCCGCAGTAACACTACGGGCACTCCGCTAGTTTATGACGAAATAGAATCACAGAAAGAGAAGGAAGGAATTATGTCGGCGTAAAACTGTAAACATTTCTTGTTATATTTGTTGCACGCGTGTGTCTGCTTCTTGTATAATCATAGGCCAAGGATACATATGGCTGGCCTGTTACTCAGGGACGGTACAAATTTTCGACCTTTGTTTGTTGAAATATCAGTCGGCCATTTTATGAAGTACATGATAATACTGTGCGAGACACCATTTCTCAAGAACAAATATTTTCTGTGGGTAGTTTTATTTCGCTTGTTTTAGCAATCCATGCCATTGGCTGTACAGACACGCCCCACATAAAAGTAGAGGGGGGGGGGCGAATTGAAAAATCAATACGTGAACCTTGGAGTGCAACCGTTGTGTTTAACGGCGCTGTTGCTCCAAGGCATACAACTTGACTTTCCACGTGTACTTATTTGTTTGTGGTTTATTTTCCGACGCTGTTAGTAGCTTGGTCCACGTGTCCTGCTGATAGAAGTGGCGCAGAGAAAATTAAGCAGGCCTTCATGTTCCTGTCTCGTCACCAGAATACAGGAGAAAATCCTGATATAGGTCTAACGACTCCTTAAAAAAAATTGTTGATGTATTTCGGAACGACAGTAACAAATGCAAATTAATGATTATGTTCTTCAGGGTTTTGGCCCGGAATGGACTGGTCGAGAAATGCGGCGTCAGAACTCGGAAGAACATTATCATTATCGTCACCGCCTTGAAAACCTGAAATTTCAGTTTAAAAATTACGTTGGCAAAGGGCTGTATTCCATGTAGTAAGTTTAACGAATCGGAACGTCATGAAAGGTTTTGTTATGTTAAGTTAGTTTAATTTAATACACTTGCATTGGATCTAGTAAGCATGTAAATAAAATACAAATTTTTGGTAGAATTTTGACGGTCATTTTTGTTAGATGACTGGCTACTTTCTAAGAAAAGTGATCCTTCTAACTTCACAAATCTCTACATACTTCGATGGGTGCCACTTAATTTGCAATGCAATGTCATATTTATTAATTACTTCGAGTTGTGTGCACGTACAAGTGTTCTTAATGGGACATGTTTGTTATTTGGAACTTGGTATCATGATCTCCGCAATATGAACTTCGTAACATTGGCATTTATTTTGTAATGACATTTACTTGCTGCAGTGTGCACAGCGATAACATACTGATCCTTAAGTAATGATTGTATAAACTACTCAGCTTAACTGGCGATGAAATTAATATGACGTCAGACGAGACCGATAGTAGGATGGTGTGAAGAATTGCGGTAAACGGAGAGCAAAAGAATCCATCATTAGTGTATCCACAATTACAGCAAGTTATCTTGTTAAAGGAAAATATATTTTTGTTTCGACCTATGCAAATTTTTAGTGGCATATGAAACTTAAAATTTACTACGCGTTGTCCTATGTTCCTAGAAAAATGTAGAACAGGCTTATTAATAAAGAGGCAATGAAGTTATATTTTAGGTTTATAATGTCAACGTAGGTACTGCTATAGGCTTAGTGGTAATGTTTATTGTTACTGTCAGAACGCTCGCCACTGTGTAGGTAGCAGCTTTCTTGTTTTGGAAAGTTGACTTTGTTATTATTCATTGCAATAAACCATGAATCATGTAGACGCAGAAGCCATTCTTTCTCATTTGTCGTATGCGGATTATGCAGCTATCATTCTCATTCTTTACTGCAGTGGACACGGCGACTGATAAATAGCACGGCTTGTGGACATTTCAACAAATACATTCCCAGCTTAGATTGCTGTTTTTGGAACATCTCTAAATAAAGCGTGTGTTGCAGCTTTCTCCGGCTTTTTTCTGTGCATTCTTTAAGGTTGCCATGTTTTTTATTGCAGCTTAATAAAATGTAACTGCCACTAAGTTACCTGCCCCTCATCTCTATCAGTAACTTACATAGAAGGACGTTTGCGACTTAAGATCCCACTGAAATGTTTGGAAGAATATAAAAGGTGTAGTTTACATGATATTTAGTTAGAAAAAAAGATTCGGTGTTGAAAGAACAACGTTTCGAATCTTTGTGTTACAATTTGGCTTTTTACTGATTTTTAAAGCGCCTCTCCCTGGAAAGTATCTGAGATAAAAGACTGAAGTTGCATTTTTGTGCAGTTTCTGAAGATGGCGTTAAACTGACTAACTTTCCTATTGAAAGAAAGTTTTATTTATTTTACATAAATGTACAATCAGGTAATATGAACATAAAAATAAGTTGAAAGACGCTGTTGTAGTCTTGTGTGTTTGTACCACGAAGCCCATGTGTGACTAAGACCTAATTTATAGTAGCACACGGTGGTGGGGTACACGGGAGAAGCTATTGTGTGTATATATATTTGTACTACAGGTGAATATTTACGGTAATAACGAAGAAATAGGCAATAAATATGAATAATAATATATTAGTTCTGTAAACTTAGGCAGAGTTCAGGCAATTTTGATTGATCCTTTGGTTATTTAGCGTTTGCAGAGATTATAGAATGTCGATGAATTACTGTAAGTGGCAGAAGACCAACGATTCCAAAGCCATTTCTTGTTAGGTTTTCATGTGGGTTGGTTTCTCTGCAACCTACCTACTGGAAGGGTGCTTTATTTGTACTGTTCCGTATCTTCATGAACCATTTTAAAACTGTGGCTCGTGTTGTGACGAGTGAGTATGTCTTGTTCTGGTCTATACTTAGTCCCACAGTTCATAAAATAAATTAATTGTCTGTAACGGTGAAGAATATGACAAAGGTGTTTGAAATTATGCCAAAAATAAATAAATAAATAAATTTGCTAGTCTCTCTCTGCCACAAGGCTAGACAGAGTGGGGCATAGGAAAGCACTTTTGTTGCCAAGAATGAAGGAAATAAAATAACAAATACAATCGGAAAATTAATACTGTTTTAATAAAGATGGACTTTAAACATCACATCATTGGTCTGTTTTATATTACTATATGTTGTTTTGAGTGAACTTAAGTATGTAATTTAAAAAAATTATCTCATCATAAAATTATATACATCTTATACGTTAAGTAATGTGCTCAAACCTAAGATTGCAGTAAGCCTAATCTTGTTTTCGTTCGTTTAATATACATTTTTATACACTTAATGTTAGTTATGTCTTTCTTATGTTTCTTGAGTAGAAATATTCGTAAAAATAAAGATAGTACTTCTTTTCATAACTGAGTACTGCCATTTTATAAAATTACGCCACCATAGAACTCCGAAAGCTGTAATGAATGCCAGTTTTACTGTAATATTAAGAGTTCAATAAGATGTGTAGATATCGATAATTTTAAATCAGCCACTTCCACGGATATTTCTCTGCCCATTAAAGCTGAAGGAACACAAGGATCCATTCTAATTCGCTTCTCTAATCGAATCTTGTTCATTCAGTTGCCAAAAAACACTTTTTCAATTGAAATAAACGTCCGTACAGTACAATGTACTGCTCCAGACGTGTTGAAACTAGATATTTCCAGACTTGCGCAATAAGGTGTAACCATTTCTGTCATTAAAAGGTTGTTTGTCTTGTGGCACGTGTGCTCTAATTTCCGTTGCTCTGGAATGAAGGATGCGACAGAAATAAGTCGCTCATCACCTAGTTACATGCGCACACAATATGAAGAACGTGATAGCAGGAGAACTCACAGTGTCTGCTGCCAGGTGGCTATTGTGTACTTACGTCTCTTACCGTAGGAGTCGCAACTTGGATGTCCCAACTCTACAGGCGGTTACATGTCGCGTCAGCTTTGTGTACTACATTCGCTGTGTACACAGAAGCGCCTTTTACAGCCTTGTCTTTCGTGGTGTACTGATGCTTAGACTTATTATACAAGAGGGTGTTATGATACAATCTCAACTAACATCTAATTCGTCGCTCTGGATGTTGGGCTTGTGTTTGAAAGATACGATGAAAAATGGTTTCTTTTTCGGTTGAACATTTAACCGCACACACTAGTTATTTTCCTCCTTTACTTTTCAATTGCCGCAGTACACTGCTTTCAGCACCCACACAAAGGGAGTTTGCAAAGAACTGCTTATTTATTTTTACATTACGAAATTATCATACATGACCATTTCTTACGGATATGCGAGTATTTGTGGATGGTTCTTCATCGATTCAACAATCACAAGCCACTGTTTCCAGCTTTGTATTTTACCGCTCTTTATAAGTTCTGCTGTTGAGAATATGAAGGTCTTCTGGGCTGTAGCGGCGTGTATATAGCCTGGTAGAATTTTACAGAAGTGTCAGAGGTACTTGCTGCTTCCATAATCATAGGCCTGATGACGGAAACAACAAGTACCTCTGAAACGTTGGTAAACTTCTACCAGACTACACGCCGCTACAACCCAAAAGACGGCCATCTTCGGACTCGCCGCTGTGAGAACTTCATATCTGACTCTTAAGAGAAATGTATTTTCTAATGCAGCTCTCAGTGGATTATGCTTGAACCTGTTCCAACTGTATAGCTCTCTACCGTGTTGTCTAAGTCCCTTTATTCTTTTGCTTTGTGCTGAACAAGTTTTGGGAGTCTGTTATTTTCTATTCTCCTTAAGTGGCTGACAATTTTAATTCTTCCTTGCCTTCTGGAACCAGTACAAGATAATAGAAACAAAATCTTTGCGTCTGTAATCCCTGCTGGAAAAAAATTACGCCTGTAAATAAATCTGGGAATGAATATTAAATTGACAACGTGCTGATATCATTGAATCCGAGAAACTGTACTTTTAGACATTACGATAGTTGACAGATTTTGAACAGACTCCTGGAGACGCATTCTTTGTGTCGGAGACTAGTACGAGCATCCTGTTCACTCTGAAAGCGAGCCAGGTAGCGCGTATGAAGCATGCAAGCAAAAGAAGCTAATATGTAGTACATGTTTAGCAATATCGAGCGGACTGAATATGGCAGACGGTCTTCTCTTGCCCCGATGGCTGACTTACATTACAAAAGCGTCCAGTGTACAGCTTATTATTATTATTATTATTATTATTTTACTTGGGATAATGAAATCTGAGAGGTTACGATGTACCGGATATGTAGCTTGGATGGCAGAGTCAATGAATTCATACAGAATTTTAGTAGGGAGACTTCTTGGAAAACGATCACTTGGAAGACCAAGGAGGAGATACGACGATAACATTCAGACAAATCTGGGTTATGAGGATGGTAGGTGGATGGTACTGGCTCAAGGCTTTGTTATCAGCGGTGCGGTATCATCCGGGTCTACCAGAGAGTCGGTTGCCGGTATTCTCATCGGTATTTATTGCAAGCATTTCGTGTGAGTGTACAAGTCTGTACTTGCTCCACCAGGAAGCAGTCTACGCGCATAACAGGCAAACAGTCAGATGCTCCAGTAATGAGAGCGTAACGCCTTATTGAGTCTCGTGCTGGTGTTGAAATGGAAGGAGAAACACGAGAGCGTGAAGAGAAGAGACACTAATCGGTCAAATAGGAAAACAAGCAGGGTGAAAAATAAATTAGATATTCTCACGCCACTCCCTCGTTAACGGATGCAACTGTGGCAAGAATCATCCAGTTTTTGCCCTAAACATGGATGTTCGTTCGAATGGAGGAACATTATTTTAATCTGGTCGATCGAATGAACAATTTTAGAGGTGAAACGTCTGTCTTCTGGTTTGTAGCGCCGTGTGGTCTGGTAGAAGTTTGCCTGAGTTGGCGATCAGTGTGACTCATCGCCCTGGTGGAGAAAGCAAGGACTTCTGAAACATTAATTAACTTCTTTCAGACACTACACGGTGCAACAACCCATATTCGGACTCACTGCCGCCATTATCTCAAATTAAACTAATTCTAGAGCTGTTTCGACGGTCTGTAGTGTTGCATAGCTGTACCTCTCGCCTAGTTATGTAGACTCCAATTCACGAAGCTAAGAGAAACAGCAATTTTTCGTCGAAACGTAGAAGAAGGTTTGAAGTCTTTAAAAATCGAGATCCTCCTCAGTCCTACTTACTAGTGAGAAGTCGCAAATCGCAGTTAGAAAAATAGTCCCGGTTTCAGTATTCTATTGAGCACAGACTTGCCGTATTTATATAAAAACTCAGTTCTTATGAATTTTTCGTTATTTGTAGCCAAATTTGTATCCGTCGTTCTGTACTCATGACGGGAAGCGAAGAAAATGAAGTCTGAAGTTTATTACAATCCAAGCCTAACTTCAGTGTAATTCAGTTCAGAAGTTTTAACTGGCCATTTGTTGGATAACAAGTACTGCACAGTTTTGCCATCAATTGTAAAGTGCGTTGTTAACTTCAGTGTTTTCATCTCACGCACAGCAAGAATCTTCATCTTTCACAGGTGCATTCTCGTCTTCCAAATTAGCTACACTTCAGAAATTAAGAACGAATTAGGCCGGTAAATAATCTACAGCTTCCACCCCCGTCGAAGCTTTTACCAGGCGTTCTCTTGATACCTCATTTTATCTGTACATTATTATCTCTAAGGTCGAGCTAAACATGAGTCAGAGTCTTCCACAAGGAAAATTTTGTAGAGCTATTTAATTTATTTTGATAGTACTTTTATGTTTGAAACATGCGGAATTTAAAGACGGCTTAAAAGTCATAGCAATATTAGAATTTCTTTTGAAATTCTTCATTGACGATTTTGTGGTTTAAATTGATGCCGTGCATATAGTTTCTGTTCGCTCAGCAAAATATCGTAGACATCTAGAAGCGTTACTCTTCTTTTGTAAAATTTATTCACGTTACAGTTTTCCTGGAGGCAACAATCACATTCCAAAATACTAAACACTAAAAATGTTTATAATTATTTCCAATTTGCAGTGTCTTGGGTTCGATGCTGTCTTCTGGTAACCGCATGATTTGGGGTTTACCAACCAGGTTTATTCTTATAAACATCTTATTTATGTAGCGAGATTTCAGGTTCTACGTCTGCAAATATGAAGCTAGAGGTTGTTGCGTGTAATCTGGTAGAAGGTTTACTTGTTTCAGAGGGAGCTCTGATGATGGAGGCAGTAAGGACCTCTGAAACGTAGTCAGTTTGTATGAGACTACATAGCACAAGAATTCAGAAGACAATCATGTTTAATTGCACTTCTAAAAGACGCGTTAGCAATTTGTGGGCTTCTTTAATAGAAGGAATGCTTTCCAAATTTGAACGATGGTGTTAAAAACAGTATTCAGCCTTAACCAGTATCCATTACTTTAATCAGATTTTATCACGTTTAATTTAATTGTATTTATGTTGCTTCATTGTTTTGTGACAAAGTTAAACTAATAAATTATCCTATAGTGCTTCTTTTAGGGCTACAACTTTAAACTTCAGGGGGACTGGAGAATTATTCTGTTACCATACTAATTTTCGCTTTATTCTGCGTAGACGTTACACCACCCCATTCCGATTGGGAACAAAATCTAACATAGCCTTCTGAATGTTCTGATTCCTATGTTTAGAATTTTTTTAGTATGAAGCTAAACTTTGTAAAATGTAGTTATTGTCTGATTTTGGAATGGTTTTCTGCTTTGAATGTTGAGTCCAAATAAAATTTATCTCAAATTACAAATTCTAAAACAAATTATACGACTCTTGTAAATAAATATGAATAATAATCAGTAAGGTCAACAGCTTGGTTCTTATACCTTGCGTTCGTTCCCTGCTCATTGTATCGTCTTTTGAGCCAATAGCTGAATGCTAGAGACGACAGCTGCAACGATACTTGCGAAGAAAGGTCGGCCGAGGCCCTTTTGTGTAGCAATATCTGCAGACGTTTCGTTGCTTGCTTGCATTCAGGTTACCAGAGGTTATCGCCCTACTGTCTCACATATTTGCTGCAGCCCGTCTCTTTCCTAGTCCTCGCTATGGCACATACCAAGTACAAATGTGTGTACATACTCACAAGCAAAAGTAGTAAGCAAGTGGGAATAGATGGATAGATTTTTATTGAAAAGGAATAATGTTTGTGGAACTGTAGGAACCATTGGAGACAGTTGTATTGATTGGGCTGTTGGGCGCTGTCTTCTGTAGACTGAACACTACTTAATAAATTATTGGTTCCCTGAGGTTCATGCAAACAAGTAAAAAGTTACTGAAATAAACAGGTTTACAGTGGTTCACTAAACTCAGTAAAATTACAAATTAGATACACAAATAACGGAATAATTAAAATTACAGATAAAAAATGCTGCACAAAAAATATGTATGACGTGAGCGTCTACCAGTAAATAAACAGTCTGCTCTGTTTGTTGTCGAAGGAGATGCCAGGAGTAGTGAAATTGCCCTAGCTGGTTGAAAGTGTTGTAACGAAGTTTTAATAAGTTTATAAAATCATATTCCTACAGCGCTTATCACTGCTATTTGAACATTGCACGGTTGAATATTAAATGGGTGCTACAAACGTAGACCTAATGTAAAATAGGCTGTGTTGTCCTGCTTCATTCAAAGTTTGGTTGTTTATCGTAATATTGTCGCTCCAGTCCCTGTAAGCATGAGGGTATGGACTCACTTCATCTGGCTTAGGGTAGGGTCTAGTGACTGACTCTTGTGAACACGGTAATGAATCTTTGGTTTCCCTAAAGGACAGGGAATTTCATGACAAGCTGAGTGACAGTCAGCTCAGTTCTGCTCCATTGCGTGAATGATCTGAATCTGGACCGTAGTTACATTTATCAAATTCCAGTAATAATGGCGCTACCATGGATCAAAATAATTTCAGCTTTATGGGCGTTAGTTACACTTGCATACATTCTGGCGAAACTTCAATTTACCTACTTTAATACTTATGAAACATTACTACAATCACAATTTGTTCAGTTTCTCACACTGCGACTTTAAATAGTTTTTTAAGGTTATGTAATTAAATTTTTTCCACTACAGAGACGGTCGTGGCTAGTCAGAAGATTTGTATATTGTCCCGGTATTTTCCTGGGGAATGTAAGAAAAGACATAAAACCGCCAGCCGGGATTCGAGCCGGGTACCTGCATTACGCCTCATTTCAGTGGCCTACCTCACAAGAGAAATAGTTGTTCCTATAGGAAATTCACAGCATGTGTATACATAGGAACGCAGCCATTAGAGCACGTGATATCCTGTGTTGTGGAATGACGCAACTTGCCATGCGCTCCGTGGCCTAGGATTTCTTGTTTGCAGCTACTGTTTACAAACAAACGTTAGAAGCGGTATAAAACAACTAACGCAAAGAAAAAACTTGGTTTGGGCCGCAACTCGTGTCGTTGACAAGTGAGGATAAATTGTATACGGAGAATTTTTTTTTTATTTCAAGAGAATGTTCAAATCAGCGTGAATATAGAAACTCGAATTTTCTTTTGTTTGTGGAGAGCGTAATACTGTTCAAAAAATCTGACAAATCAAAATTATTTTCACGAAGAAATTAGGTGCTATAAATTTTGGAGAGTTCTTGTTGCAATGCAGTTCAGAATCTTTTGTCTTCCCATCTTCAGCCTACAAACGTTTAGATTAAAACAGTGGTACCGCATATTAGAAAACTTGGTCTTTTACCTGGAGAGCAAAGCTAACGAGTGATGGTGATGTACTTTTGGATTTTGACGCCGTGCGCCAACGTTTCGGAGAAACATGCCGTCCACGTTCAGGGCTTAAGATGCCGACGATATGTTTCTCCGAAACGTTGGCGCACGGCGTCAAAACCCGAAAGAACGCTATTATCCTCACCGCCGTGAAAACCTCACATCTCACACAGATAAAAAGTGTTTAAGAAAAGGATACTAGGGAGTGTATTTGGTCTTAAAGGAGGAGTGAGACAGTAGACTGGACAACATCGCATGATGAGCAACTTCATATTTTGTACCTACTTACTTCATGGCTGTACAGTCCTTAAAGAACCTTGACCTCTTCACATACGAGAGTTTTCTTAAGCTACTTAGACCTTGGTAGGACTACTTGGATGAGTGACCAGCCCGACTCAAGGCCTCCAGCTACACAGGACAGCATAATACAGAAAGATAAGGTCGAATATCCATACCTTGAGTGGGATTCGAACCCAGGATCTCTGTATCTGAGCGATCAAGGCCCACGCCCCACACCGTTTTGTTCAGGCTCTCAAACCAAAATTTGCACGCATGTCTCATTTCCCACATGCACGCTGCATTTCCCATCCATCTTACTCCCCTGGGTTTGATGATCTTCATAATGTTGGTGAACAGTAGATACTCGAGCTTCTCATTATGCATGTTTCTCCAGCCCTCTCACCTACTCCCACTTCAGCCAACACATTTTCCTCGGCACCTTTTTCTTAAACATCTTTATTCTTTGTTCAGCCTTCAATATTAGTGACTGTTTCACACTCGTAAGAAATTACAAATTACAGGAAAGGGAGTGTTAAGAAACTTCCCATTTATAGATAGCTGCTGTGTTCTGCCGGTAAAATTCTTTAAAGATACGAAGCCAAGTCATAGGATAAAAAATGTATATTCATTCTGTTAATTGGAAGCGAATTTGGCTATTTCATAGAATTTATTTTTAATGTAAGTAAATGTACGTATTTCAGATTAATTTTGAATTGTACGAAGTTATCAAGATGATTTTAAGTTCAGAAATTGCACTACTGACAGTTGTACACAAAACGTAAACCGAAACATATTCTTAACACTTTTATAATGTGTTAATAATGATGTTTAATAATTAAGTAGACCCCATACGTCATACAGCTCATAGAGTCATTTATATTTTGAGAGAATGGAAATTAATATCCCAAAATGGCGACAATAAAGTACTTTTTCCATCAATTGTTTCTTTTTCACAGTGTTGCTGCTGTAAGTACTTATTAAATAAGGGTGATTTTTAACGTGACGTTGAAACTCTTTTGGTATTGCCTTCCCCAGCTACCCTCAAGGCTACGTTGATGGTGCCAAGTAGTAGCCACTCTTATTCTGCTGAAAAGTGAGTGTAGTACAGAATGTCCCAAAAAAGATATGTACTCTTATACACATCAGTCGCTGTCGACTGTGTCCACGAAGATAAAGGTGGTCATTTTGAACACCTACAATAGATTCGCTAATTCAGTAAGTGCTAATGCTGACTTATGCAGTGGTTTAGTTATTAAGAGGTCATTATTTCATACCTTGAATGTGTGTACATACTTTTGGGACACCTGTGTTAATGTTAAGGAACCAGTTTTCTGGAGGTGGTCACAGTTTAAGTTTTTATGGGCTTGCTGTTTATTTCATTTCCGTTTCCTGTGCACAGACATCCTACTTTCAGCCAACCGAATGAGTGTAATTCTTTACAGGCCTAATTAGTGTTTAATGACGTTGACGTATAAGATCTTGTTTCAGTCCCCTTTTTCAAATCGCTTCCTTGTTTTTGGGACTCTATAGCAACCGTTCTCTGCTGGTTGCAGTATATTTGCGGTAACGAGCAAGCGAGTAAGTGCGATTTATTTATTGAAGTTAATTTCAATTAAACCTTTTTTTATACATACGGATTAACGAATCGAGATCAGGAGACATTTTGTGCGACATGGACAAACGATATGCTTGTATCCAATTTAGTTTCAAGCCAGAAGTTATTTTATTTAGCTTTGGTTCATGTTCTGGATTTTCTCACGTTGGTTGTTTCTTTTCCAATCCTTGCACTTCATCATAAACCTGTAAACCATATTGTAAGTTACTTGGTTTAGTAATACGGTATTTGAGGAAACACTCGTTTACAATAAAGTTTCAATAAATATACTACGCAAAAGGAAATTAATGACCAAGTCGACGAACACGAAAACCTACTTCAAAATATGATTAAATGCAACCAAATGTTTAATAAGTATGTCAACATCTTTGTATGCAGTATTTGCGGCAGATGCATTTCTAGCTGAGGGACAACTTTTAGTTGAAACACCAGCAGTAAACAAAAAAATTCCTAACATTTGGAAAAGGAACGCGAATGCCAACAGTTTCGGGTAAGGAAGGACGGAATTTATATTTATTTAAAAAATTAACAGAGAGAAACCAGTCTGTGTTTCGCCTCCTAGAGCCTCATAAGGCATTCTCGTCACTATAATGAATTTGAGGGCAGAAACTATTATAACTCGGACCTGAAAAGTGTCTGCTGATAGTAGGGAGCGAAATATGAACTTTTCTCTGTACTGAAATTTGTGAGAATGTAAAAATTGGTGACATATCCATCTGGAATTTGAGACATTTTTTAAATGGCTTCTGGGAAGGAAGTTAGAATGCGGAAGGTAGGGATAAACTTATCTTGTTACGTGTTTTTATCGTGGTTTCCTTTTGTCCGCTCATTGCCTTATTAACCGCTTCTTCCAGGAAACAAGAAATGCGGATTGTAACTTGGATTGTTTATAGTTTGCGAAACTTCTTATTTATTAATCACATTTTATTATTTCAGCATGTACTGTTGTAATTTCTTGTCTGCATGATTTACTGAGCACACAAACAACATTAAACCCATAATTTTCTGAGTGTATGCATGCAGTCTCTAAAGTCAGATAAATTGGTTTGTGCATACTTTCTGGTAATAGATATGGCCTGTATTATTAAGTGTGAAGTACACACTACAGACATACAATAAGTACAATGTTTCTGTTTCTCTTAAAAATGCCGAGAAGGTATTCTATCATAATCTGCCCTGCTTAAAATCGTGTTTACTGTGTAGGCAGTTGCCTTCGTGGGCTGAATTTCTATCCAGTGAGTGTTGCCATTTCTGATATGTTTCCATTTTCAGAATTGTTTCTGAATCTAACCGTTTAGAGTTAAATGCATGAAAACTGAAGGTGGGAGAAATATCACGTACTGTAAGATTTTGAACAGAAACGTAACTTGTAACCTCAAAATTTCTCGAAAATATTTGTTTGAAAAAATACTTTTCTCAAAATAGTGGGAAAGCTATAAAGGTGTCGTGTTGTCGTTGTATGAATCTTTTATACACTCTGAATTGCTTGCATGACGAATCCCAGTCCGCAAAAATTCCCGCTGTGCTGGGAACGTTCACATGCAGAAAATTGTGTTGTAACAGAATTTGGTTGTAAATCAATGCTGAATTCAACAAACTGTAATTATGTGTATATATAATACCAGTATTACAACATGTCATCCCCCCAGGCAGTTCAGAGATTTTACTAGTCCATATGTTTTCGTATTGTGATAGGCGACTTGCTTGGGAAGTGGAAAGCTGAACACTTAATTGCCGATTACAGTAAGGACCCAATCGTTATTTTCCTTCTTCCTCGTCGTATTCAGTAGATTCCGGTTAATCGGGACAGCCATTTATTGGGGACAAATCTTAAAGAACAAACCTTTTTTACTCTGTACGTGGAACTTCGTATAATTGGGGCAGCCGCTTAATTAGGCCAAAGTGTTCTAGTCCCGATGTGTCCCAATTAACCGAAATCCACTGTACTTCTAAGGCCCGAAGTTTGCTAAAACTAAATCGAGATAGTGAGATTTCGGATTTTCACGACACCGAGTACTAAGATGGCTGTCTTCTGGGCTGTTGCGCCGTGTAGTCTGGTAGAAGTTTACCGATGTTTCAGAGTAGACGCGTGATACTGTAGCAGCAAGCACCTCTGAAAAGTCTGTAAACTTTTACACAACTACACGGCGCAACAACCCAGAAGGCAGTCATCTCAATCCATACATTCCTGATCATACATAATCATAAATGAGAAGTGCTGAGTGACATTGTATCAGACGAATGACTTTAGCTTTAAATTTGTTTAGCGATTTACACAGAGGAATCAATGTAATTATTTTTGGTTTCAACAAATTTGTGTCTGTTTATCTGGGGTAATTAACTATCTTTAGTAATTGTTGATATATGTAAATAGCCTATATCATAAACCTATGCCAAAAGCTAAGGTACATCGATTTTTTGTTCAGAATACAAATATTTTACGGTCCCCATCCAGGTGTTGTTTCTCCGCTAAAGCGTTGTGTATTGATTTCTTTCTGAAGTTGTCATAGGCTATTCAACAATTTGATTAAATTTGAAGCACACGGAATGCAAAGGAATACTATTACATACAATTAGGCTAAGTTATGAGATGTTCTTGTAGAATATTTTCAATACTTTTCAGTGAAATAGAGTTTGTTACAAGGAAGAAGTCTAATTAATGTATTAGTTTACTGTCTCTCTGGGTTGAAGGTTATGTAAGTGAAAGTGCATTATTTAGGCAAGCAGTTACTATTTACATTTTTTAAACCACGTTGTATTGCCGTTTGAAGATAGAAAGGTACGATTTGTGTCACACTTTCTGTGAATTGTAAGTGAAACATTTTCTACTGCCATAATAGAATCGTGACTAATTCATGTGTTTTTTCGACTGTATAAGATTTCATATATTCTTGGATCCTTGGAGGTGCTGGTTGTTTTTACTTGTGCTGTCGTTGCCGAGAAAATTGCGTCCCATTTGGTTCCTACATTGCTTAGGTGACTGGCTGGGTCCCAGACTCATTGTGCACGAAGTTGTGAAAATTTAGTATTTCATACGCTCCTACCAGGAATCGAATACCAGCCGTCCAACAAGATACAAGTCATCGTGTTTAACGAGTTCCAAGCCTCTTCGTAAACTTAAACTTGCTCCATTTTTACAGATCTTGGGTTTTGTAATACAGAACATTTGCTTTTTTGTTCGTTTTAGTTTCAGTTCACTTTATATTTCGTAATAGTGTTTATCATCGGAATATTCACTGTCCTCAATGAGACAATCGTATAGTGCTATAGACTAATAAGTACGATGAAATCGATGTATTTGTACACTTGTTTGCATGAAAGACTGTACATTGAGTGTAATAAATAATTGACCGGTGGATGACCTGGAAAGTTTAGCAGTTGGCCGCTAGAGCCTGCCTCTCTCCTCAGACCGTTTGACGTCAGCGTTGCGTTGGCAAACTGAAGCACCGCCATTGCATCAGCCTCATTTTGTGTTTGTTTTCTTTGTACATGTTCCGTTACTAAATTACTAAATTTCGGTTTTTCTCAGTTGTCAGTGACAAGTTGAGCGCTCTTAAGCAGTGCTTTCAGAGTTAATTATTGCGTGGGTCCAATACCACTGGAATGCAACAGTGCGAGTAGTACGCATAGAAAATATTGTTAAAAACCTTTTCGAAAACATGTAATGTAGAGCTGTCCCGTTACGCGCCATAGAGGCGCTGAGGGGGAGAGATTGTATAGCTCCTGTTTATTCTTAACCTCGGCATTAGATGGGGGAGTGATTAGCGTCACGCCGTGGCCGCGTTAACCTCCGGGGAAAGGGCCCACGGTACCCGTTGTATAGGAGGCTGCGTAACGTAATTCCCAAGAAAGTATAAGAGTTTGATTGCTGCAATCTATCATTACCAGTAATAAGCACTGCAGATCGAAGAATAAGTTTCTGTTCTTTTTAATTTCTATTCTGGGTCAGCCCCAACCCTTGATTTCGACACTCATAACAGGCATATTATGAAACATTTCGTTGCTGCTTTGGCGATATATTTCTCTCCGAGGTGCTGGTAACCACCCACAAGGCAACACAGCGTCACACCCACGAGACCACAATTTTTTATTTTCACCGCCATAGTAACATCGGATCTTCACATTTTCTATTCAGATTTTATCCTCCTTATTTCTTTTCTTCATTAGTCCAATGTTTCACAACCTTTTTCACCAGCGGCAACCCTGATTTGTCAAAGACACATGGTGGCGGCACACCACAACATTTCGCCTCACGAAAAGAGGGTAGAGAACTACATACATGGCCATTAATATGTATCAGTATATAAATCTTGCCCCCAAAAATGCAGGCATACGAAAACAAAACATTATACAAGTTGGATAAAACAATCGATGATTAAAGTGTGCTTGCGTGCGTGCGTCTGTCTGTCTCTCTCTCTCTCTCTCTCTCTCTCTGTATATTAGAAATTCTGCTTTCGATAGATAAGATACTGCCTATTTGTAACTGTAACGACGGAATATACTATTTCTTATAAAAATTTACGGCACGCATGGAAACATGCCAAAAGGAACTTTTTGTAATGGATAATTCCACTTCACAGACAACACGTGCACAAAGATATCCATATAAAAACGTGTTTTTACTCAGTCCATCCAACCGAATAGTACCGTGCAATAGGCAACAACCGCTTACTCATCGTTGTAAAGTTATCGTTCACAATCATGCATTCAGCTAGCACTACATGACTAGTGCGGTTCACAAACCAAGTATTGTTTTGCGTTATCAGTTAGCCAACGTTAATGCAAAATATTCATTTGGAATATGAGTCTATTAGGCATTGATGCAAGCAACACCGTTACGTTTTCTCAGTAATGTTTAAATAAGAACTACATATGAATCCTGGAGGTGATGGAATTCTTGTTAAAGTCATATTTTTCGAGCAGTCGCAGTGTTGTGGATTTGTTTACTGTTAATGAGCTTGGCTGTACCGGCACGTGGAGATAAAAATTGCACAATTCTGCCAGCTGTTTGTCTTTGATGAAGGTCTCCGTCAGGGACCTATATCAGCATGAGTGTGTCTTAATATTTTTTGTTTGGCAATTCTGATTAATGTTTATACGTAAGCGTAGATCAGCTTTTTACGTTTCCGTGATAAAATCGATGAAGTGTGCAGGAACAAATAATCTTGTTCCAGTAATACCATGTTCCATACCAAATTTAATTTTCCAGGAATATTGTATATTAATTCGTGATCTGGGTAGCTTAGTCAGTATAGTGATGGTGTTTGATCCTCGACAGAGGCAGAGGATTTTCTCCTAGCCTCTGCGTCCAGAGCGGCTCTGGGGCCCACCCAGCCTCCTGTCCAGTGGGTACCGGGGTCCTTTCCAGGGGGTAAATCGCGGCCGGGGCGTGACACCGACCACTTACCCCCTTTTAGTGCCGAGAATGAGGAGGAGCTATTCATCGTCTCCCCTTTGGCTGGTAAAGGGATGGCTTTTTGTGTATATTATTATTTGTTAGGGTATATCAGATATCTCAGAATTTTCGCTACAGTTCTGTTGTTAATGTTTCTATAATTATAGAGTTTTTTTCCAGACAGCAGATTGTTCCGAAATTTAACATGTTATTACATGATATCTTGTAAAATTAACTGTATATACCTTTCGTACACAAAACGCTTGCCTTTCAAACTAAGCATACAAAAACGGAGACAAAACCGCTTTGATCGACAGCTGGCATCCAGCAGATAATGTGTGGGCTGGACCTTACCATTCGGTTTACAGACTTCTCTAATGAACAGAGCGAAAACAGTTTTTTTAAATTTTTTTAACGCAATCGTAACCCTGCTGAGCGCTTATTATAATTACTTCGTCCGTCCATCTCTATCTGTCCTTACGCACTGAATCGACTCACGAACGGAGAAACCTATTTTGATTCTACTTTATTACTAGAGAATTCTGAAGCTTTTGAATTTCCATTTAGATCGAAAAATATCAACGATAACTTTACATAAGAACATAAATTAATTTTTAGCTTATCACTGTTTGACTACAGACGACATTTACTTTGAAAGCTATGCATGCCTGGAAGGGGATAATCCTCCGCGATGATGTCATCATCCATGCAGAAACTTCGCCCATGCAACGGTAATTCCATCGCAGACTACTCTGATGTGAGTGCCTCCATTTTCAAAGGTCAAAGGTCAAATTTAGGCGAACGCGCCGTAATTTTTACTGTATACGTACAGATCTTAACTTGACTAATTAAGAAACACTATTAGATTAGCATGTGTGCTTCTGTCTCTGTAATGATCACAATGAAAATACAAAGGCTATCCCTGATATGTGTAATATAGTTGAGTTGTTGTATTAATAAACGTTGTATCTTTTATAGCATGTAAACTGTAAGGTGTGACATTTTATTCTGGCACGTATTCAGGAGTTGAAGCTATTTATTTCATACTGGCACGTTCCAGCGACCTATACTACGAATTTCACTGCTTCCTCGTCTGGTGTTTTTGGCGACTCTGCATCGCATGTTTTCGTGGTTTTCGTCCGAAACTTTAGATAGAAATCTGAATTTAGTTCAGCAACTTTGCCCCAAAAGAGAATTATTTTGCACTTTAGAAATAATTTCGAATTACATACATATTGATTTTTGTAATCATACTGCTTTAAACACGTTAGCACGAGGAAATATTTATGGACAGTAAGCAATGAAATTATATTCAGATTTTTAACGTGTAATAGATATATAGAAGTAAATTCAACAAAATGGTATTTAAGAGTCATACTACGTGTCTCGAGTCAAAACCAAAATAATACGTCATAATTACATTTTATTTACCGCAATATATGGTAATAACATTTTTATGAGTCTGATAGATGACCGGGCAACCGGGCTGTGCCAGCCTGTAGTTGATAACCACACAACTTGAAAACTATAACTGAATATTTTATCAAATAAGCCGATCCCTGCAGTGGCACGGTTTAGGGCAAACGCAGCTTACTTTAATAGCGAGTTCGTATCCTGTTTAGGAGATGGGTGTTTGTGTGCATTTTATTCACCGCCAGTCATGCTGCTCGTATTATTCCAACATGTGTATGCGCCGCATGTGTGTGTGTGTGTGTTGGGGCGGGGCGATTCTACCTTGGGTAGGACGTAAGATTCTCATTGGTGAGCATTATCCGGAAATCCGGGAAGAAACGCTAATTTAATGAGAGCCAGAATATAAACATTGGTTCTTAATGGCAGACACACGCATGAGAATAAATTATCGTTGACACTACTTAATTTTTTCTGTGAAATTATTTTACAATATCAAGCGAAATTAGATCAGTATGAAACATTTTACTGTTCGGTGATTTTGTTCCAAGTTTCACTGTGATCTCTTTCACTTCAAATTTCCAAGTGAGCTGTAAACTCTGTACGAAACAGTTGTATGTGTGTTGGAAAAATAAAACTAGAACAACCGATAAACCGAATGAACCTTGGCCGTCAGGAACGTATTCCTTGGATTGTGTTCAATGTGGAATACAATGGACGTTGCTCTGAATGTCGCGCAATTCTTCCGTTACTGTAGTCATGTGCATCTGCAGGGACCATTTAAATAAATAATCAGCGATCTGTGGCCCGTGGGCCGCATGTGGCATTCCCAAACCTTTTTATGAGGTCCGTCACATGATTCGTAAATTGCCAGTGCGACAATGGCAAAAATTTTCTACCACTGAGGAACATTGAATATTTTTACATTATCGAAGCGTAAGGACAAACAATCTCAAGAAAGTATTTAATGAAATGAATGGAAATGCAGATGTAGGCCTATAATTTTAAAATCCCATTACTGCGCAAAGGTTTATTGTTCTATTATTTAAACCATATAAAATTTAATAAAATGTATGAAAATTAATGTGGTAATAATAACTTAGGTTTTGTAAAATTTGCAGTGACTTAAAATCGAAACTGTTTGAAAGCTAACAGACAACGTCTTTGCAATATTTGGTGGTCTTTCTGCACGTTTATTTTCACACACTCTTTTTCCTGTTCACTTGAGCAACATGTTTCGAACCAGTGGGGTCATTATCAGGTTGAATTCCGTGCTTCTATGTCATTGCACTAAGGATCGTCTCCCCGATGTCCAAAAATAATGATAAAATTATATGTAAAATGTTTTTAATTTAGTTAAATCTGTTGAATGTCTTTGTAGGAAACTCAGTTGTATAGAGAAATACAGCTACTATCCGTTTTAAAGTGAATACGAGCTGTACTCTTTTAAGTTAAAGAAAAAGTTTTGTTTACTGTCTATGACATTTTTTTTCTGCGGCCCTCGACAAAGATAAGAATAGTCACTGCGGTCCGGGGTAATAAGAAGATTGCCGATCCCTGACATAATGGATTTGTGTAAGCACAGACGCTCTTGGCGTTGGTCTTCGTGGCCTCTTCGGAGAAGCCAATGACTCTTGTCCCAAAAGGAATCGCAGCCATTGAGTACTTTTTAGTTTTGTTTTGAAGCATCTGGAGCGGCCATGTGGGTGGGGTGTGAGGGGCTTGGAAGAAACGAAGAGTTGCTGGTCATTAAAAAGGGGTCGACATAATGCTGATTTAAAGGGGTGTAAATAGAGAATTACGCTTGTCGTCATGGAGTCTGTCACGTGTCCGATAGGTCCGCATTAATACATAATCCTGGCGAGGGCCAGTGGTTATCTAGTCTGAGGGCGCTGAAATCTTTGGCTAATAAACAGATTAGTGATATCGCATAGTAATACATTTTGATTCTTGCCACATAACCATTCAACGTAGGTGGCAAATAGCATAGATGCTCTCAAAAAGAGATCCGTCTTATATCGTTTGGAAAATAACATCTTCTGATATTGGAAAAGTTCGCGCGGTCTGAGGCATCATGCTTCGGACCGGTGATACGGAATGCGCGCTGGTTCGAGTCTCGGGGAAAGAAATTTCTCATGAGATTTTCGACCAGTGTATGGGACCGGTGCCAACCCAGCATCCAGAGGAAATTGGAGAGCTACAATGAGTAGCGTAATCCGGTCAGGAAAGCTAGCAATGGCCGGGGCTTCGTCGTGCTGACCACACGTCACCTTATATCTGGTTGGATGATCGTTCACCTCTGCTTAGGCATGTGAACGTGAGGCCAGCAGCCAGCTAGTCGGCTTTGGCTCTCAGAGGGCTGTTACGCCACGGATTATTATTATTTAAAGTAGATATCTAGTGTGGTTACATAAATATGACCCTATTTCTCATACCTCATTTTTCCCTACCACCCTAAAAATAATAAATTCTGAAGGCCCAGACTTACGAATTTTAATCGTGAATTGTGTTTGGCTTTTAAGGTGCTCTTCGTAACGAAGCAAGAACTTCTATAGCTTCGTCATGCCTTTGTGACGTTTTGGCGGAAAATGTAGTGATTTCTGTAGTATGATAAAACATGTAAAATTAATTAACCAGTTTTAAAGTACCTTTAATTTATGGCTGTGTGAGAATATTAGCAAGGCGTGCTTATTTATGCTTTCCTGCTAGCCTGTCTTCCCCTACAGTTTTTAATTAACGTTGTAGATTTTCTTTAATTGAATCTTTAGGATAATCTTACTGGGTTGGAGCCTTGATTGGGGTTAAGATTTTTCTATACCTCTGCCTGTACAGAAATCACCGACACGATGAGTACTTAGAACGAGATTTAAACCCACGATGTAGTGTTCGAGAGGTTGTCAGGATCAGCACAGCAGACAAATAGTTGTCTGCCTTGTGGAGGCTACTGCTGAAGTCATCTGCTTGGGTTCAAAATATCGAGTCATAAACGATTACACATAGTGCTATATAATACTGTATATTAAGTGGAAACCTAAATAGACGAGATATCTTCCGGAGGCAATAAAAAATAAAACCGAATTTATATTCTGGACTGAAACTTGTACGAAACAGAATAATTAAAGAGAAACAGACAGTGCACACATGAGATTTCTAGATAGCCTCTGGGAGTGTTTTTAGGAGACAGAATAATCGGTAAACATGGTTGATGACATATTCAGTTATCAGTTACATTTGAGGTGAAGTGTAGACAGTGCGGGGACGACAGGCCCACGCCCCTATGTATAAGTACAAAAATTTTCAATTTTTGATTACCAAGTTTAATTATGGATGGATTTCAGTTCTTTTGGCGCTCCTTCAAACATGACTCCCGTAGGCAATTGCATACTTTGCTACCATCTGGCGCCGCCCTTGATTTTCGGCACTCCAAAGCAATGCTTCAAACTTCTGTGTCCCCATAGCAAGTTGCCGCCCCTCATATGCTGCCGCCCGGGTGGATACACCCGTTGCACCCATGGGACGGCGCGGCTCTGGGGGGCGATATGTGCTGACAAAATGGGGTAAGACATGTGTTTTAGAATAAAAAGACATTATTAGGAGACCCAAGAAGTGAATTACTTCTTGTGAAGGAAGAAGAGCAGTATTTTGCTTCAAAAAGCTGTAATGTGTCAGTCTCTTCAATCTCGTTTCCATGCTATCCTTCCACGTGATTAGAAACAAAAGATATTAGCTAATAAGAATAAATGTACTGAAATTAGACTACGTTCTCTGTTTAATAACGAGGCGAAAGACCGGGTTTTATACCAGATACCTTATGGTTGTTCACTCGGTAAACATGAATGATGTTTTCGATATTGAATTCAAGTTTATGTATGGCGTCACGTAGCTAGAGGAACACGTGATATTTGTTTTAGTGCGTCCAAGCACATGTGTTAATTTACAAGCGTCGTGAATATAGATCTGCTACATACGATTATAAAAAAACTACTTTTATCATCTGTCTCATTCAGCTGCATTTGTAGCAGCCCAGTTAATTTTTTTTTTTTATTCATATGACATTGATAGATTCATTTCGTTATTGATGTACAAAACATGTGAGCAGTAAATTACCATATTCACTGCTGGTGGATATCCTACTATTTATTGTTTTTAAAGTGTGTTACAGCGTTGTCTTGTCCATTTCTGTTTCACAGCTTCGGGTCAGTGTAGTCGCAGGGATAAATTATAATAGTTAAAGTTCCTTTCTTATATTATAACTTATTATATTGTTTTTTGAAGTAAGCTTACGTTGTGTCAGCAACTCTAAATGTGCATTTTCAACTATATATTGACATCTAAAGAATTTTTTGTGGTTGTGCCCTTCTGGGACCTCAGTCGACATCTTCACCGGTGTGTGTGAAACCTCCCAAATCTCAATATTTTATTTGCTTAGCCACCTTCCAAAGAGAAAGATTTGAAGCATGTTATAGAGAGTGATTGCATTTATTGTGGTTATATTTTACAAATAAAGACTGCAGATTTTGAAGTCCTCAATACAGAGATAAAATCTTTCAGTCAAAGTCTCAATTTTTTTCCGAACACTCGTGGAGATTAGCGAGGTATCTTATTCTCGGCAGTAGCTAAATGAAGCTCCTTTCTCTTATTTTAGATCCATTCGTATATATGAATAGTTATGTTATAGTATATAGTTTTTTAATAAAATTAAAAGGGTCGTACTGCTGCCTCTTTCTTCTGAAAAGTGTGTTTTCGTTTTTTGCCGTTCAGTTCTGTACCCGATACTTGTTGTAACCGCTCATCAATCTCTTTACTAGTTTATACTGATTCTGTACTTGTATGAAACCCAACTTTTATGTGCTAGATCATAAGGTTTTGTATTAGCCACTTATTGTCATGATTTGATTTTGTTAGTTTATGTTATCCATTTGTATTTCCTTTATATTTTTGCATATTATAAGCTTGGGATCGGAAATTGACAGCCGATTCTAAGTGGTATAGCGGAACCTGAAGTACGTGGGAACACAGAGGTTAGGAATTTACCAGCCCTGGATTTGTTTTGTACATAAATTAGCTGCCGTTAGCCTAAGTGGGTTTTGCCGTTAGTTAGCGATGCGCTTTTGGATAAGAGTGTGGGAGAGACGTCCTGAGGATCGATGGGAAAAGGGAGATCCTTCGAACTGAACCTGGACCCACACCAGTGGGAGTTGATGTTATATTTCCTTCTGGGCAAAGCTGGAAATTTTGATTGTCCAACCGTAAAGGTTCATATCGTATAAAAGGGGTTCTTTTGGCCGCAAAGGGAGGAGTAGAAAGAAATGAGGTGATTGAGAAGTTATCGAGTAGAAAGGAGACAGATTTGGTAGCTGCAGAGAGTTGTGTGCGGAGGTGGCTGTGCATTTGAGAGAAGTGTAAAATTTAACAAAGTGTAAAACATCAAGGATTGGACTGCGTGACGTGGGATCAGAATATGTAGATCAACGATCACGCAGGTCTCAAATAAATAGTGTCTTCCATCTAATCAATCCGAAGTGTTCAATCTGGCTGTTACGAACTGGCCGTGACACTGAATGAGAGTGAGTCGATGCATACCGACTAGCTGAGCCAAGCAAAGACCCTAGAGAGATCCCGACGACCCAACAATCCCTACCAGCCACATCGTAGCGGACGCTGCGATCTGCCCGGACGGATTAACGACCGGCTACAATGCAGGGATTTTCGACTGCAGATAAATTCATCACAATAGCAAGTTACAGTCTAGCTTGCTCGCTACTGAATCTACGGACCAGAAGTCAGTTCCTTTGATGTCTGATAGACGTTATTTGAACTTACGGTGATTATTTTAATCCGTTTGTATAAAATTGTTGTTTCATATGTCTGTTTAAGTTAGATTGAAGATAATATTTTGGAGGTGTTTTGTATATCCTTTGTGAATTTGTGTGACTTTTACAAATGTAGCTATGCTAAAATGTATCTTTGGTTACGTAAACACGAATAAGGGCAAAACACATCGGCGGGCTGCGGGTTTATAACCTCCGCTTTTAAATATTCTCGTATTTTGTATGTTATTCGTGTATGTTAAGATGTCACAAGGGAGTGTCTACATTACCTACGAATTACTTGATTATTCGTGACCATTTTTAATTTCACAAACCGTATCTGTAGTATAATTTGAGGTTGAGTCTGAAGATGACCGTCTACTGGGTTGTAGTGCCGTGTAATTTGATAGTTTGGCAAGTGATGAATAATCAAATTATAGTTAATTGAGAGAGGTGTTGTTTCCTCATCACGACGGAGGCAGCAAGGACTTCTGAAACGTTGATAAACTTCTGCCAAGTACACGGCGTTACGATCCAGAAGACAGCCATCTTCAAACCATGTTTTTAACTATGGTTACAGAACACTTAGAATTTTAGCGTTATAATGAAGTGTGGCTGTGATGTTCAAAGGAGTTATTGGCCATTTGAAATATGCTGTAATATGTTGGTGACGTCAAAGTGACGTCCGAGTTATCTACTGTGTTCGTTGGAATGGCATCTAATCGTGCATTGAGTACATAATGTGATCATGACTAAACCCCACTTGTTCATGTTTGTTTGTAGTCTTGCTTAGCTTGTATTTCTTCGTGTTATCTCTTGTTGCAACATAATCACAATTCGACCAAGGCTTCCTACTCTTGGAGTTTGGAATTTACGTCGATGGGGTAACCAATTGCCCTCAGTGTCATTGTCAGTACCACACTAAGAAAGGAATCGTTCAAGCGTACATTTAAATTGTGTGGTTTGTATCGGAGACTGCCCCTATAACGGTTCCTTGATATCTGCAGTGCTGCTTGAAATAGCAACTACAAGAGAATAAAAAACGAAAAATCACGCCAGTCTACACAGTAGACATTTTGCACAATTTCTTCTCATATCCCCACTCAAGCTGTAACCATAATTACACTATCTTTTAGTTTCTTCTTCCATCTATTGTCTTCTTTTTGTGACGTAATTTTTAACAAGAAATTTTAAACGGGATGGTTGGTACACCGACCGAGAAACAAACCGGACACTTCCGGAATAAAAATAAAACGCTTTTGCTGCTTGAGTGACTCTTCGGGCCTTTCAATGTTTTCCAAGCATTTGGAGATAATCTGATTTGCCTCTTGAGGACAGGCGATTACTACACAGAAGGAATCACTTCCATGAAATCGGTTTCATCAAACTGGAAACTATAGTTTCATCGAATAATGCCGTTGTGTTCAATGTTACAGCCTTCTCAGAGTAACATGAAAACAGTTGTACAACCACTGTTTCATGTGACTCTGTGTACGACTTCCAATATAAAACAAAATGTCGTTCTAGCGTTTTTTTTATGAAACCAAGTTTAAGTTTTATGCAGTCGATTTCATGGGACTGGTTTCCTATGACCTGCCTTGTGATTGAGCTGCGTCCTGTTGTTGAATGTGTTCCTAGCGACTCCTTAAACTCACCGGTACACGTGTGGTGTTGGCTTATGTCACCGGTCTTCCTTCACAAACCAATTAAAAATAAACACGTACATGCTCGTACGTGTTGATAATCACGTTTTAATGGATGGGGATGTCAGGTTCCGGCTCAGAGAAGTTGCAAGGTCTCTTTGTTGATACGTTCCTTATCCTGACGTTAGCATTGACCATAGGGCTGTAATGGCTAGCTTAATATTGTTCACATGCTCACGCCCTAGTCATAATATCATCCTCCCATCTGCGATTACATCTTCCAAGTGATCCCTTTACTTTGAGTTTCCTAACAAACATTTTATATGCTCTTGAGCTCTGAAGAGTGAAAACAGCGGTTGCAATTCCGATGCCCTCCGATTTCCCCAAGGTCTTGGTCACGCTTACCGCGGTTCTGCTAAACGTGATTTTTCCGCCGCGGTTGGCGAGGTTGCTATTTATTCTCTTATGTGAAACATGTCTGTTTTGTAAACTACATTGAATGTTTAAGTCCCGCCGTATGTAGGCCTAATATCCTTATTGTCTGTGATCTGTGATGCTAACAAACCATATTATTCGTGTTCAAAATGGAGCACGAGAGGCAGTTTTGATAGGACACCCCCTCACCACTCGGTAGTACACAGACGAGCTTTGTTCAAAGTAACTGTGACTTCACAGCTGTAACTTCGTAACTTTTAATATTAAAATTAGCCGAGACACGAAAACTTAATTTGCTGTCAGAGAATGTTATGTACCAAGATCAACGCTAATGGTGGTAATTATGATATACTTACTTACTTTGATACTTTGACGACCCGTTCTTCAATTACCTGAGCACTGCGGGTCCCAACTTTTCGTTAGCTTGATCTGCAGACATTCGGTAGGACTCCTTGGACGAGGCCACTGAGACGGCAATTATGATATAATAAAATTAATTATACTTGGTATGTAATGGAAGTTATTATAGTCACTCTTATTATTATTACTGTTAAAGCCTTTTTTAATTGATATAGGAGTTGCAGTGCCCACCATTCCGGATGTAGATTCTGGTATTCTACAAGTTACACGAGTCGTCTCATTACCAGAGTGATTAATGAAGTTGACCAATAGCCAGTGTGATTCTTATGGTTTGTTGTTAATTGTTATTTGTATTACAAGAAATTGTTTGAATTATGAGAATAAGGAATCAGCCTATTGATCCAAGAATTCGTATAGAGAAAGGCAGAAAGAATGTTCGTTAACAGCCAGTGGTGTTTAGTCTTACAGATGTCCAGGCATTAATCACTTCTTCAGTGTATGTAATAACATGTTACTGGGTTTCAGATAATCAATTTTATTCAATGTACATATGTATAAAAAAAGAAAGGATAATGGCGTCACACTGCACAGTCCTTTGAGGTTCATTTCTCTTCCACCCCATCCCTAGTTTTATACTAGAAGAATGCGTGGTATTGACTCACGCTTTGTCTATGGAAATGAACACAATTATTCTGATGTCTCTCGCATTTGTGTGTAGGGTTGAGTGCATTCTGTACGCCTTCTTTTTATTAATTTTGGTCAATATAATGTTGAATATGTAAAGCTGAGTTCACCTAATGCGTATTCACATTGCACGGTCTTTCGAGTTCTCCAGTCCTGGGTTTAATCAGTGTTAAGAATAATTAATATGGTTGTAGTCACGGATTTATAGGTTATGAAGCCTGCAGATTCCAATTTGGCCTGCAGCGCTTCCACGAAAATAAAATATCATCAGATTTCATGGGTAGAAATACAGTCTGTCCAATATATATATCGTGTCGATAGCAGAGAATTAGCTCTGAAATGTGAATACACTTTTCCACTCTTATTTCTACGTGCAGTGCCAAGCCAAGTCGGAATATTCGATTTGCTGCTTTTTCATTGAAACTGTGCGGAAATTTGCTGTTTACAGTGTTCCCTTCTACGTTGTTTTGCATTATAATTGCGCTTATCAGCACTTACCGTATTCTGTATGTTGTAAAATGTCGAAGTAGGTGAAAATAAATAAAGTACCGTATGATGTCATACCTTCACACGTGTCTGATAGCATAAGTTTTTCTTTTTGCACTTATGTTAATAAATTATACATTATTCTAGACTTTTATGTCTTTTTGGTGTTTTTAAGTTTTTCTTTTCATTCATCCCACACCCGACTCGTTTACTTTATTACGTCAAATTATACTTGTGGTATACATTCTGCAGTCTAGATTGGAATGTCCTTTGTCTCGTATTTTATTCTCACTGGATCTTTCCTGTTCTGTCTTCCTCTGTCAGTTTTCTCGTAGCTGACTACTGATGATTGCACGTATGCACAATAGTTAGTTGTATCTGATGGACACCTGCATCAGTGTAGGTTCCCTATCCTTTCACCTGATGACGAAATCGGACTCCAAAACATCTTATTTCTTAGTAGGATTTTAGGTTCTCAAGGCAGCGGATACGAAGATGGTTGTCTTCTGGGTTGTTGCAACGTGCAGTCTGGTAGAAGTTTACCGACGTTTCAGAGGTTCTGTAAACGTTTACCAGATTACACGGTGCCTCAGAAGACAGCCATCTTTATCGTATTTATCTTGTATCCTGTTCAAAGTTGGAAAGAAAGAATTCCGAAAACAGTTTTGAAACATTGTTACAAACTTTTCAGATCAAGTTTTGTAACCTTTGATGATTTTTCTAGGAGTGAACCATCCGCTCCCAGTATGTCAACATTAACGATTTGTAATAGGGCGAGGTCTCTTCTTAACTCGGTGGTGCGTTTGATTCTTGATGTGTTCGATTAAAACATTTTTATTGTTGCAAACTTATTCACTTTCACAGTTAATAACTTCAGATAGACTCTGCATATCAAAGAAAGGTATGTATATGGCGTATGAAAGCGCGTTATTGTGAAGATCTTGAATTTATTCTCTGTGTCCGTGATTTATTTATTTTCTCTTGTTCTAATTTCAGTTCCCTGCATGTATAAACAAATTTAACGGGGACGAAATTTTGAGATTCAGATGCTATATTTCTTAGGCCCCAGGTATCGGCCCGCATTTGCACAAGGAATTAATTTTGGTGTCTACTTAGTTGCCATCTAGAGCAGCTTATCTTATGAGAACTCTCTGTATTCTGAAAACTGCGTCAACCTTTGTGAGTGTATGAGTAATGGTTGTTTAGGCTGGTGCCTGCTTGAAATCGCTTCTTTATACCACGTGGGATTCCAAACTGCGTCATTTATGCTGCTGCACCAGTTTCAGAGACGGTGCCGTGACATGAGATTGATATGAATGACACTTATTCCCAACGGGCAATTGACAAATTGGCGTGTCTCCCTGATACATACACTTTTTATTCAAATCGAAATTGGCATGTCCGTTGGTTTCGTAGTTCCTAGTGCTCTCAGGTTAGGTTAGAATAATAGGCCTGCAGAATGACCAGGCATTCCAGAATTTCCGTCACAGTCTAGGATTTTCTTGAATTTCGCTGTCCATTGTTTTCCTCTACAGCCAATTACCAGCATTTTTTTTTTGCAGTGAATGCTTTTATCGATTTTTAAATTTAATACATCGAGTCTTCCTAGAGCTTTAATTACACCGTGAATATTAAGTATGGAAACCTTGGTATCTGTCGTGTTCAATTATTTTGAATTATTTATCAGCTGTATAGGCTACTAGTTCGTAGATCAGTGCATGCTACATTAATCATTGTTTTTAATCCTTGTAATAATTTATTTATAACCTTTACACCACGAGCATCAGAGGTGGGGTAATCTGACATATAAAACAAAAGAAACTTCATTATTGTAACCGAATGACAGGATAAGGACTCTGTGATAAATATTGTTCAACTCAGAAAGAACATTATGTGCATGGATTTACATACGTGAGATGCAAATAGGTATACTCCGTACTGTGAACTACGTATAAATTAACATAAGTAAATGTAACATTGATCGGACATAAACACCATTAGAGTGTGTGACGTAAGCTGTTTACAGTTCTTCATTTATAGTTGTTATAAGCCCCAATTTCTGAACTCTCACAGTTCACTAATTAGTAATAACACTATCAGAGCTCATTAACTGAACGATTTGAATTATCGTCTGTTATATAGACTGACGGTGATATATCCTGGAGGTTTTCAGTTCGAATCCCAGCAGGTAGCCTGTTATTCCGATTGAAAATTTTCATCGTTTTCCTTAGTTTCTCCAACAGAATGCCAAGAAAATATCAAGAGATAGGCCACGACTACCTCCTTTGAAATCATTACCTGCTGACCATTTGTGATCCTCGTTCCATTTCATTCGATGCAATGTAACGTCTGTAACAGAAACAACGTCATTAAGAACCTAAGAATCGTTCATGTGATACTTTTTAGTTTAATAAAACACGGGTTTTGGCTGCAGATATTTTAACCCTTTGCGGTCCCTTTCAAATACCACTAGGGCTCCCTGCTGGTCTATTTAAATGCCACTAAGCTGTATACATTCAACTACTATTATGAACTGTTTTGATTTTCTGTTTAATTTGCATAAAACGGAAGACACTTTTCTAAATATGGTGAAAATATGTACTGAGAGGATCACAGTTCCTCTTTTTTGAATACTTACCGTAAGAAACATTTTTTTCACGGACTGTACCACTGCCGCTAGCGAGGTGTGTATTATTAAGTGGTGCCTTTCTGGTTCCTGTCGTTCGATAGAGAAGAAAGCAATCGGTAGATAAGGCTTTGGCGACCTCTAAACATCTCTTATTGCATGGAGATATACGATGCATAAGCATTGGACTTCATATTCTCAGAGCTGTGCTTCCTTTAGCGGTGATTGTGTTCGAAAGTTCAAGACCAAGATCAACACCAGGAAATTGAAACAGAACGCGAAGTGTAAACGATGAAGTCACTACACATAAAGAATGCTTGATAAGAAGACGAAAAATACGCACATGTCAGTGGTAGATTGCTGTATGCGGCAAAAATAATTTTAGAAATATAATTTCATATTAGGAAGATGGGATATTTGTTTTATAACTTCATTAGATATAAAATATAAGTTAAAATGACAGCTGCCTTCCTTAGACACGAGTCGGAATAAAACGACTTTTCTCTCCTGCCTCCTTTCACTGTTATAAGGTATACAAAGTCTTACCAGGAAAACTAGGATAAAACTAGTACAGTGACGAATTCTTGAATGATATGCTGACACTGTTTGCCAGCCTCAGTTTGACTCCAGATCACATAAAAAATTCGTAAAATACGTGGCGGACTCAGTCCGACATCGGACCGGAACTCGGATATTTAAATGTCGGACTCGGTCCGACAGAGACCGCAAAGGGATAAACAAACAACATGTGGGCAGAAGCAATATATTACTTCATGACTTATTTAGATATTACAGTAATACTGGCAGGTAAAGTTGAGTGCATAAGCTACGGCCGGTTTCTCATTGAAGTGTCTGGTACTGGATCAGTTGTTCCAAATAGAGATCCTCCATTTTATCAATAATATCAGCGTCTGTGAATCCAAAAGTTCTTTTTCTTTTTGCAAAGTTAATTAACGTTTTTGTCTGCTGAAAGTTCTGCCCCCTTCCGGATTCTTTTTTCTTTGACAGGTTTCCTGCTTTTATGGTACATAACTGTGTTCGCTGTGTTATTTTCTCACAGAAGAGAAGTAGGGCTTGTTTCCGGTAACAGATGTGTAAGAGGCACTTTGATTTCAACCAACGCTTGTTTTCCTCGTTTCTGGGATGTAAGCATTCACTTGCAATAATAAGACGCTCCTGGAATCTGCTGTCGTAATGTAAACAAGATGATAGCCATGACAGTCTCGACTCAAGTTACCGTTATGCTTGGAATGTGCCGGCTACCAAGACAGTTAACATCCATCTTGGGGTGATGATTCAATAGGGAGAATTGTAAGCTCTTCAGCTTTTGCCTGTTGGGAGTTGCTGTCTGTTCCTAGTTAGAATTGTAGTACATAACCAGGATTTCATACAGCAGACGTATCGGAATAGTAAAATTAAGGATGTGTTGAGAAACAATATATTTTCAGAAGTTTGATGGAGAAAAACCTAGAAGCAGAAGCGATGATATTAAAAAAATCTTAGAGAAATATGTTCTAAAGGTATGAACTGTATCGAATTTATTTAGGATGTTGTTCATTGTTGGAATTTCGTGTTGAAGCTTGGGTTTTTGTCTCCAGAGAAACTGTTTAAAGTAAGCCACTTCTTTCGTAACTTGATTGATCAAAGTAGCAGGACAACCACGAGAAGAATTGAGGATAACGTGATTTTGCTTTTGAGATATGGATCAGCAAACAGGAATTTAAGGCTTCTTTTTAAAGTCAGAACATTGTATAACTTTGAAATAATAATTATGCTATCTTCTAATTAGGCCTCGTTGTCCTGTTATCCACAAGTGCATCCTCTGTATGAGAATTTTTGTATTGTGTGCGTTTGTTCCAGCTTCTCACAAGCAGTCTCGTGTGACCTCAGACAATGTGCGATTGTCTGTATTAATTCTGCTGTGAACTACATACTTCAAAGTGTAGGCTGAACGGATGTTGTTTTCTTTGCAGCTTTGTAAGTTTTATGACGTCAGAATGACTTGAGGACACCTCTCACTCAGCATTAGGCTACTGTGCCACTGATTCGCAAAAAGAATTGCTTTACTGCAACAATTAGGTCATCTGAACAAAGTGCAAGATCCATACGCCACAAAGACGTACAGGCATAGTTAACACAAGTGGAGGCTGACCTGTTTTGAACATGGTTGTCTTCTGGGTTGTTGCGCCGTGTGCTGTGGTAGACGTTTACCGACGTTTCAGAGCTCCTTACTGCGTCCATCATCAGGGAGCCGTTACCAAATTGCATGCTTCAAAGGTCACAGCAAAATCTTACAACGTTGTAACACTAATAACGAGCCCAGGAAAGTAAAGGCAGCTCAGAACTCGAAATGTAGCAAAGCTAATAATTTGGAGCCACACAGTAATCATCGGGAGGAGGTTTTGAATATCTTACGCAGCCTTCAAGTATGAAATTTGGTGATGGCTGCTGTAGTATTAATAACATAACACACAGGTAGACCTTACTTTAATGGGGGGGGGGAGATCCATGTGCAAGGAAGTGGAATATGTCTTTAGGCTGTAAAGGAACTGTAAATTGAAGAGAAAATTAAATGCTGTGATTGACTTAGCTGTTCTGATTGTAACAATAGATATCTGTTTAGATGCAGAGGTTGCTATCAGTACTTGTTCAAATAAGTAGGAAAAAGGGAAACCCGATTGTGGGAATACGGTGTGTCCCAAAAGTTACACAACCCATTGATTAATGTCATGTTTATTATAATTACATGTTGAGGCTATAATAATATAATTACTGCATATGTTGAAAGTTTCCCTACGCTGTTGTAGACATAACTCTACCCGTTTTAACATACTCGCAGAAACTGCCGATTAACAAGTCAAAACTGGTTGGCCAATTTGTCACAGCAGCTTCTGTGAAGTGCGTCCGAGGTGCCCTTTTAACTGCTTCGTACGGCTGCGTTCCCAAGCAGTGTCCAACAATAAATTCGCTGCACTGTTGAAAACCTTGTTAACACAAATAATTGAGCAGCGAATACGAAGAAACTGCTACATATCACCAACTTATTGGCGTGACATGAATCCAGTGTTCCGACTTTGAATTTAAATGTTCCTGTCACGCCAAGAAGATACTTTTACCTTTGCCTGACATTTTGGACATACTATGACAGCAGTATGATTGTCAATATAAACAGTGATTGCTTCCTTATACACCATGAAAAAATTTATCTTTGTAACGGTAAAGTGTTTTTTCTTTGCGGTACGGACTGAATTCTTAAATATTACCTTCAAAGTGTTAAGATTCTCACGGCAGTGGTCTTGTGGGTTGTAACGTCGTGGGCGTGTGGTTAGATACCAACTTTTCGGAAGAACATACTGGCTCTATTTTCAGGGTTGAAGATGGTATGTTTCTTCGAAACTTTGGTGTCTGCCTAGAAGTCGAATCAAGAACTATGACACCTTTTCTTCCATGTGAACACGTGGAGGGATGCATGCGAATTGTAACAAGAGAAATTAATTAAATGACAATCAGAAGCAGGTCAGACATCTCACTAATGAAAGTTACTGAGCAATATGTGAATCTGTTCGGAACGGCAGGACTGATTTAGTAGTATTTTTGATAAATTGCCATGGCGTTTCAAAATGCCTAAACTGCCGTCATAACACTGCGTCCCACGAGTCGATACAAAGTTTGAGAACCCATGCTGAAGGGAATCGGTGGATATCGTATCTGCTTTGTGCTCGATATGTGAGCTGTTCTGAAAGTTTATATGATAGGCATCTTTTGGTTCAGGAAGATTCCTAGGGTGGTCTTATAAAATACACCCCCATCTTTATTTATATATATATATATATATAACTGTGATTAATCCGTTAATACGTTGAATTTTATCTGTTTCCCTATCCATTGTATCACCCCTCTTCGCGTCAGAGTGGTTAACACTTGACTTGGTAATTTATTTTATTTATTATTTATTTCCGACTCTTGTGTTATCTCAAACTGTATAGCGTCGAATGAGTGGATGATAGTGAATAATGAATTGGAAAGGATGTGGAAGGAAGCGATCATGGCCCAATTTAAGATACTGTCCCGTCATTGGAGGGACTGTGGAAAACCGCGAAAAACTTAAGTCATGATAGCCGGTCTCTGGGTTAGATTTGAGTCCGGGGCCTTCCGAATCCGAAACAGAAGTACTAACAACTGTACCACGATTTATGATTTTTTTTCTTTTGCTGATGACAGGAACCGTACTTCCACTGGATGTTCGGCGTGAAGGAACCGGATTTCTATGGCGTCGTGGAGGTATCTACAGCGAAGACGATGCTCTTCATGCCTCGACTTCCTGAAGATTTTGCCATCTGGATTGGCCGACTTCTCAGCAAGGACGAATTCAAGAAGATGTACTCAGTCGACGAAGTTCATTATGTGGACGATGTGAGTAGGACAATTTATACAAGTTTTCGTCTCTCATGGCCGAGGATCGTTGTTCTGAAACATGATTGACTTTCGTAATGAAATTACATTAATGAAATATAGCAATATAACCATTTGGATTTAATTCTCGTGGAATGAGTAGGGTGATGCAAGTATGGTTTCTGGCGAAGTGGGGAACAAATTTTGGCCTTGTCACTGGAAAAATTTGTTGCTTGGGTTAGGTACTCTATAAAACAACTCTACGTAGGCTGAGACCAGCGCGAACCAAAGAAGGCCCTTCAAGCATTCTTTTGATACAGAGGATACTTATTCTTTATTTATGAGCAGTAGATTTCCATCGTTGGATGGAGTGAGGCAACGTCACTGAGGTATGTCTCCACCTGAGGTGAAAGACCGTTGCCGGATGGTTCACTGGCAAGTCATAAGATGCCAGATTTGTACTTGCTATAGATGGTTTGGAAATTTCATGTCACAGACAGAAGGGTTAAACAACATTCTAAATGTTACACGGGAGCATGTGGTGATAGAAAAAACATCACCTGACTGTCTCGAGTCAATGATGACGCACATCCTGTGGCAGCTAGCCCACGACGAGGACGTCTGTTGGTCGATCTCTCGGGCTTCCAGCATTATTGTTATGTAAGAGAAACATCAGTGCGAAATACTTTCATTCTTCATGTTGTAATTGGCTTCTGTAACACAGTAGCGGTACCTGTTTTTCAGAATGTATCTCGTCGAAGTGATATAGTTTAGTTTTAATGAGGGAGTTGTGTCGAAATGTTCTTGGAGTTTTTAGTCAAATTTTAATTTCACAGTTTTCTTTGATACTTTCTTTCCAGAATTCGAACGTTTCATTTCTTTACAAATATCTCGCAAAAGTGTGGAACTAAACTAAAACAAATCATAAATTACATTTTGTGTTTACATCGATTATTCTCTGATTGCCCTATAAAGCATTAATAATAATCACGCCAATTAATGATTCCAAATGCCAACTAAATGGAAACCAACCTGTCTTACTTCGATTTGAACTGTTGGTAACTTAATGGAGTAGCACAATTGCCTGAAATGCAGTCAAGATTTGGTTTAAATTTAATTTCATGTTAACAATCTTTATTTTTTCGGTATTTTCTCCAGTATCTCCAGAATAATACAAGAGAGACAATGTGATCTACTACCACGTACCTCCCAGCTTGCCTTAAATATCCGCATAAATTCTCAGTCAACGAAAAACAGTAATCCCCCTACACGCTGTTTGGCGTGGCTGTGAAAACTTTTTACGGCTAGCAGAGTGGATAGATGCAAGCCGAAATGTTGAAGTGTTTCATTATTTATCGTCTACGTGATGTATGCGTTATCGTTGGGATATGCATGTTGCACTGAAAATTGTAGTGTGTTCCAGAATATATCACAGGTTCTCACAGGTGTTATCAAATGATAGGACACCTTGCCCTCGCTATATAAACGTTTCTGCTTATCATTGTGTAAGCAGAAGAAGAGTCCAACTGACGTAAATGCAATCTTCATATTTATCTTCGATGTAGCAAGCAGGGTGGCGTGAAGATTTCTAGTCGCCAAGGTCAGATGTATAGACTCATAAAATGTTTACGTAGTTATTTACGAGTAGGGTAATATTTCATCACCACGTCATTTTCACACGTACAACAAAATATTTTCATTAATTGGGAAGGAGGAGCAAAAGATATGATTTACTGAAAATGAATATTATGATTATGAATCTTTTGTCTATGTGTTTTCTTATGAGGCACTGATTAGACTGTAACTAAAATATAGCTCTGTTTGTCCGCACGTGTAGGCCTTCTTACCAAGCGTTATTTGGCATTTATTTTATCTAAGTTGTTGATCCGGTATTATGCTGAAGATGACTGTCTCCTGGGACATTGCGCCATGTAGACTTGTAGAAAATTTACCAACGTTTCAGAGGTGCTTACTGCCACCATTATCAGGTTTATGGATACAGTAAGGACTTCTGAAACGTAACTCATTTTCTACGAGATCGCGCAACATCCCAGAAGACGGTTATCTTCATTCTCGTTGCCGTGAGAACCTGAAATTTCACCGAGTTTTATGTTACTTAAAAACGCTCTTTTAATTGTATAGACCTGTAGCATAGCTTGGAATAAGATCGGGAGATGGTAAGGAATTGTAACAACTTGCAAGGCGGTACTCGTGATTTGCTTTAAATTACTGTCTCGTTTTTCAACTGAAGAGAATCAGCAGAACCATGAATAACCTTTATCAGAATAGTGGGTAACTCGCACGAGATTTCTTCCGGATGTCTTCCGAATAAACAAGTTCAAAGCGTTACCGGTACACCAACTTGCCCGGTGCCAATTTTCTTTGATGTTTTTGTCATTATAAAGCAACGCTGACAACGTGTTAGGTCTTCAGTATGATTCTGATTCGTATTGCAAAAGTAGTTTTGAATTCAGAGTCGGATTCAATGATTAATCTTGCACTGTCTCTACAGCTGGATGTCAGTAGCGTACCGAAAGACAGACCACTTCTTTTGCACGACCATTTCTTTCCACAGTTCATAACAATCCGTAATCTCCACAACTCTTTCAGCTGCAAAGGACATAACTTCATATAAGACTAAGAAGAGAAATCCGACCCTCTGCAGTTCCAGCATCTCTTGAAACAAAAATGCAATTCTGAGCTTGTGGTTCCAGACGGTAGCATATTTAATAAGAAGGGCGTAAATTTTTAGTCAAATTTCAAAGTCCCTGTGCCCAAAATCATGTTTTCTTGGTTTTCTTATCATAATTACAAACAGAAATGCCTGATTTCTGTGTACACTTCATCCGTCTTGTGTGCTGATGTCACTAATGGCAGGTGTGCATACATACCAAAAATGTGCAGATACATTTTAGGGACAGATGGCATTATTAACCCAGTCCAATGGCAAATTTATGTCCCACCTGCTTCAGCAATCAGTAACTCTTTGTGTTTATTATTTTCATTGTAAATAGGGATTGTTTCCTTAAACAGCATTCAAAATGTATGTTTGAAATAATGAAGTTAAGTGTTTACTTTGTGGTTCGGACAGAATTCATAAATATTATTTGCACGAGCTCCGGCTCCGAAAGGTTAATTAAACTATGCGCGCGTGTGTGTGATGTTCTGTACCTGCAAATTTTTACCTATGTTTAGAAACGTCGCCACAGGTCTTTCTGAAATCGAAACTAGAGAGAGGTGAGCGGTTAGCTTCACCCTCCGTGCGCTATGAACCCCGAACAAAGAGCCCCCATTTGGCCTCTCCCTTACATGCAAGACTGAGTGGCCTTCAGAGCCAATCTGGGTTTGAAGGCGAAGAAAAATATTCGTCTGCATGACGGTCATTGAACCCCTGTTGTGCATACTGTAGCCAGTCACCTGATTCAACTATCTTCTCTTGCATGGAATGTGATGTCACTACAACAGTAATTTGTTTCGCGCAAGTTCTTTAGAAAACGCTTGAGAATCACCGAAGTTACGTGGATCCTGTTATATGCTTTTATTTAATGGCTGCAAAATTGTTCAGGGCATGTTTAAAGTATTCGCTAGAAAGTGTTTATTTCACATATAAACGAAATAATGTTTAACATTCAGGATGTTAGAAAAGTTACAGTCTGTTTTCACCAAACGTCAGAGCTGGAAGGATAATATCACTGAAATTTTCTTGACAAGTTTAATTGAATTCTTTAGAAAATCCGGGAGCGAACCCTGTTGTCTACATAGGTTGTTAATAATTCATATCCGTTTATAAAACACACACACACACACACCTTGAACACTATCAGTTTGTCTATGGGTAATTTATCTTTTATCCCGTATTCTAAGTAGAAAGAGGGAAAACATAATTCAATACACGTGTCGCTGCTCCGCTTTTTCTGTGGTTGACACACATTTCAAGTGCGATTATTTATGGTTCATCTACCATGGTGCAGTAGAGTAATTATGAAACTAATGAAATATTTCCTTACGTATATAATTTAAGTGATATAAATACTGTAGTCCCAGGCTACATTATTACACAAGAGAAATATAAAGTAATATGATAAAATATTTCCATAACATACATGTGAATAACTTATGTTTCCTTGTAAGATATTTCTTCAGACAACCAAACCAGTTTCATGCACCAGCCGTGGTTTTATTGCAGAAATTAGTTTCTTACATATTCCATATGAAAATTGACCTTCTGAAATTATTTTGAATCTAGACGAATGTAAATCAAATCGTGAATGCATTGAAACACAAGTATACAGGATTATGGCTATTTTAAACGCAGCCTTTAGCTAGCACGTATTAAGGTAAAATATCTCACTAGTAAAGAAGAAATATGCTGCCACAAAGTTCCACAAAACCGTAATTTATTTGTTACATTTTTGTGATGCATTTCATTTACGCTCTTTGGAATATTCTCTCTTATTCGGAATAGGATGTCGCTGGTTAGAATGAGTCTTCTTCTTCTATGGCTCTCCGGTCCGTATTCGGTCCATGGCCTCCTCAATTCTCCTCTTCCATTCGGTCCTATGATAGGTCCGTCTGTCCGAGGCTTTGATTGAGGTTTCGAAACATCTTCCTTTTTATGGTGCAAGGTTGTTAGCCTTGCTACCAACCCCCAACCTGGAGGACCAGGGTACCTGTCTTAGTCTGACCTCTCCCCCTCGACCCTACCAGTAACTATGCTACCGCCAGCATAGCTCTTGGGATCACTGAGGTACTCAAGCCCTACCATCACGACAAGGTGCAGGTACCATTAAGTGAGGGGTTAGAATGAGTACTTAAACTTAAAATTGTGGTTTTCATGTTCGAGCACAGATATTCCCACATAGTTTCTTCCAGTAGCTTGATCATTATTAATTTCCACTGTATTGCTGTTGAAATAACAATTCAGTTCGTAATATTGGCTCTCGCGAACAGAGTAATAAATGCCACTCTCGTGATTTAATGTCAATGTTGGCCGTGACCCCTTCCAGTTCCGTCAAAGTTACGTCGATGTTAGGAGTAACAGACAAAGTTCCAGTGACGTGGCTTCCGACGCCCGTTGTGGTCCTTATTTAAAGTGGCGTGCGGTACAGCCACCAAAAAGAAATTGTCTTACTGGTACAAAAAGTAAACATAAAAACTCGATGTTGTTTGATTGCCCACAGTAGGCTGTTATTATATGTTAATTACCTGTTTGTGTTTCCGCTCTGTAGCAAACGGTGTTCGCTATCGATTATATGTGCCAGCTATTCCAAGAAAGTATACAACAGAATGCGCACGTCATGTATCTTGTTGGCAGTAAGACACTTGTACGAGTATGCATGGTTGGGAAAGTATATTAGACATACAAAAAATACTCCCAACATCCTGTTTGGATAAGCCCTTCCCTGAATGCCAAGGATGTCCAGAACAGATCCCTCTCTTTTTGTTTACAATATATTTTTTACAAACATTGAGTTGTAACGGTTATCTCGGTAGGATTTGAGTTCTGCATTCTGGGTCGTAGCGCCACGTAGTCTGGTTGCTGTTTACCAACTTTGCAGAGGTCCTTGCTGCCTTCAACATCAGGGTGATGACTTAGCACCATATTGTTTGAAGTTGGTAAACGTCTACCTGACTACACGGTGCTACAACCCATCGGTTTCTCTTCTGTCTTGTATTTCGTAGGTTGCCTGTCTGAATCCTTGTATGTAGACTTCGCATTTTTTCCTCACGCCCTAGGAGTGAATTCCTACAAAATGGATGTCCTACAGAACTGTAATAAATAGCCCGCTGTTTTGAACCTGCTTTTGTGAAATTCAGTACAGTTGTTACTGCTGATTTTGTGGGCATCTGAACTGATTATTACATATTAAATACTAATACGTTTCGTAGAAATGGCAGTTCGGAGCCGGGGTAACTCATTCAGTGTAGTATCTGACCTACTGAGTAAGGGAATGGAGCAGTAGAAAATGCCTAGTGTGCCAAAATGCCTATTGCAACTGACAGTAAATTGTTTCTGTCTTGTAAAAAGCCTAAAACAAAATTCTTTTTACGTTTCGTGCAATATGATTTTATACTTTAGAGGAAAATGATGTGGCTTACAATTTTACGTTTGCATTTTTGGAAATATGTATTATGTTATGACTTTTTCCACGACTTAATGTCATCTGACTTCCTTATGGATCCATGGAGTGTAATAAATATGTGTGTCTGTATGTATTAACTTAAATTAACCAACCATTTTTACTACTTTCACCTCACCTCATTACTTGGCGTAATTAGGTAAGATTAGTTTGGGTTTAAAGCAGCAGTCTTCTTACATGTCTGAACATGGAAGGCTACAGTGCTGTGTCGAATTAAATTACGGGATCTGTATGGCCTCCACATAGCCTATACTTCTAAACAATCGTCTCGTGTATTTTAAGCAGGCGCCATTCAATAAAATCCGGTCAAAGTAGTTACTTTGCTTGACGATGACTGACTGACTGACTGACTGACTGTCTTCTGGGATGTAGCACTGTGTAGTCTGGTAGAATTTTACCGATGTTTCAGAGTTATTTGCTGCCTCCATCATCAGGTCGATGACTCATTGACTTAATTCCCTGTTGAAGGAGGTAACCAACACCTCTGAAACGTCGGTACAATTCAACCAGACCACACGGCGCTATCACAATAGACAGTCAACTTTATACACGCCACCGTGAGAACCTGAAATCTCACATAATTTTCATGTTGACACAAACTACAGTTAGACCTAGCACAATTGTTGACATAATTTAGTAAATTAATTGGGAAATCTAGAGTCCACAATTTTTTTTAGTTGTTGAAACTGTAGACACGAAATTATGTAAAAACAAATCATGACAGTTCCGATTTGAAGAAAAATTTGTTTCTGGAATGGAGTGGAGAAATTTGAGCTTCTGTTACTTGTACAGGAAGCATAGGCCTAATCCATTGTGTCCAATCTATTCGGCACCTTCTAGTCAATGTTTAAGCAGAAATTCTCTAGAATTTACCTGATTTTACGTACCAAGTTCAGAGAGCTTCAAAAGTAGTGTAATTAAATATCGACTGTGGTTTTCTGAGTTGTGACAATTTATAGTACAATACATGTGTATTCATTACGTTTATGATATTTTTTGTGGATCTTCGTCGAAAAATTATGTTGAAAGACCCTAGTTCCTTAAATGACAAGCATCTCGAAGAGAGAATTTATGAACCATACAAGGAACTGCTGATGCATATAATTGTCATCGTGAAATATTTTAAGAAATTAATTTCCCCGCATTTGTAAAAAAAATGTTTGCACTTAGTGAAAATGTCGTGTCTGGCTTTGGAATGATTTGGACGTCCCTGTATCAGCCTGCAGCTTGCATATACTGACGGGAGCCAGATCTTCACTGTAACACAGTGCAGATGCCAGCGAATGCGTCGTGTTTGTGTTATTTGTTCTGACCCCGGAAACATGTGTAAACATTCTTATTTAAAAGGCTAAAAAATATTGCAGTTTGCGTGTCTTTCCCCTCCGACAATTGAAATAAATGGAAACTATTTTTGTATAGAATGGTAAGTTATTTTTACAATTTAAGACACAATGGTTTTTCCTTAAATTGTTGTGTACTATTTCCGTTCGCATGTTATGGTTGCCAGGTTTTGAGGGACCAGAAACAACTGTGACAGTTGACGAGAAGCTGGTATTTCGCGCTCGCACCCAAAGTTAGTGCTAAAATATATAAATACCAACTTAACACTGGCCCATTTTTGCAGAAAATTTCCATTTCTTGTATTTCGTATCCCTGTAAAAGGTACGTGTCCAAATATGCACACGCAGTTCTGTAATCATTAATCATGAAACTTCTCTCACTTATAGAAGACAAGTTTTGGGCTGAGCTTTCAGTGCACGATGGATTCAGTCCTGGAGAAATCTGGACCATGTACAGACAGACACATATAAGTTTAACCAACATCTGGAACTGAATAATTTGTATTCATTAACCCGTATATTGTTACATAGTAGCCATACAGTGGTGCTTATAGGCTTAGATAATTTTATATATTAAAGTGTATATGACTTACTTTATAAATAAGTAGACCGTAAAATACAAATGTTTAATATTTGCGTTAATATAAACTTTATGCCAATACCTTTAAACGAATCTATGACATCATCAGAGGTACATTCATATTGACTGCAGTCGAAGATTATACCGAAATTCTGTTCTGAAATCATGTCTTTTAAATTCAATAAATGAGACAGAGAAGAACATAGAAACCACATATAAATAGGAAAAATTGCAGGTAATCATATAGGAGCATGCACAAAGCATAGACACATATTTTGAAAACATGTTAATAATTATCAAAAACAATAGCACATAAATTGTTTAGTCTGGAATATAGGATAACTCTAAAACTTTTTACTCGTGTATTTATGTTTTGGTTGTTTGTGACCAGTGAAGAATTCGGAAAAAAATATTCTTCCCCCCTTTTCGAAAGTTTAGAAACACGACATTCGTACGTAATTATGTGGGTAAATCTCAATGAAAGCATCCACTATGAAGGGCAAGCAGAAGAACGAGTATGTTAAACCATTTTAAATGCGTCTTAAGAAAAATAAGTTGGGGCGATAACTGCCTTACCCAACGGGTTTTGCTGTTGGCAGTGCTGAACTATCCGGTTTTCTGCAACACTCGAAGGATGAGGTCATATCACTCACTTCCTGTCAGTCAAATTCACCAATTAGAAACTTCCCGTGACCATACGTCACATGGGTTTAAATCGAATAACGGTCCTACATTTTGAACACCACTTACCTGCAGTTTGTATGGTTTAACCCACTTGGAACAAGAACGTTATGGTCATGTTCTTGATTCCACGTGCAACAGGGTTAATACTAGATTTGTAGAAGAGGGAAATACGATTAAGCCGAAAGCGTATGTGATTCGTTCGCTTTATAGTTTGATATATTCAGTTTAAGTCATCATTCTGAAATTACGTTGTATGAGTTTTCGTCTGTATGGAAGAAATAAAATCATTGCACGTGTGATAAACACACCGCATCGAAGTTAAGTTCTTTGACATTTGTCTAAATCCCCGGCCTGCAGAGCTAGCTTAATTTCATGTTACTGGATTATGTGACATCTCTTTTATGTCCTGTCATATCGCGTAGCTTGTAATATTATTTAATCTTTATTAATAACAACGCGTCTATCTAAATTACAACGGCAGTGAACAAAAAGCTTTTGGTGTTAATAAAGATTAAATAATTACTTCTGTCCGGTGTAATAGAATTGTGCTGAAAATTTGTTGTGAAATAACTGTACTGTAATTCTTCCGCCTGGATGTAAAATGCAAATTACAAATACTGAGTTAAAACTTTTACTCAGGTAATGGGCTTTGGGAAAATAAAATAAAAATGTTCTCGTATCATTGCTTTTTTATGTAGATTATTTATAAATTTAACAGGATGTAACAGACAAAGGCGACATTGTAAAAATGTGCTGGAAAACATAAAGAAAATTAATTTTGATATGTGAGCTTAAGCGTTTAAAATGTGAAGGGATGAACGTCTTCCCCCCTGGCACGTCGTTTTTTTATCTGAGGAACGAAAACATATCAGAATCAGAAGTTTTCAGATACATATTTAATCTGATTATTGTTAAATCGTCTGTGCTACTGATGCTAATATGCTGATTGAAAATAAATACAGTGAAAGACAATGAAGCTCTATTATATGCTGGCAAGAAACTTTGTTAGTAGGAGTAAACAAGAAAGAAAGCAAATGTAGGCCTGTGTCCGTGTGTCGTTACCAGACTGCAAGACGATATCAGTGTATATGGATAACTTATAAATTATTCGGAAACGTGGAAAAGTTTAGGTATTACGATATGGCAGCAACAAATCAAAATTGCTTTCATGAATGCATTCAGATCAGATTAAATTCAGAGATTACTTGCAATTCAGAATCTTGTATCTTCTCGTCTGCTTTCCAAAAACGTAAACATTAAAATATACAAAATTATAAATTTACCTGTTGATGTATATGGATGTAACATTTAATCTCTCACATTAACGGAAGAACACAGATTGAGGCAGTTCGAAAACAGTGCTGAGGAATGTGTTTGGACCTAAGAGGAATGAAATGGCAGGAGGCTAAAGAAGTTTGTGTATTGAGAAGCTTTGTAATTTCCGATCTTTACCTAATAGGACTAATGGGAAAATGAAGAATGCGTACAAAATTCTGATTGGAAAACGTAAATACAAGAGACCGCTCGGAACAAATTGGAGTGGACGAGACGAGAATGTTCAAATGGATGTTAAACAAATACGGTGAGAGGAAATGGACTGGATTCATCTGGCTCATGGTAGGGACCGGTGACTGATTTTTGTGGACACGGTAGTGAGCCTTCAGTTTCCGTGTTTTCTAACGCAACATTCTTCAATTAGCAACGACACTAATTTTGGAGTAGTGAACTAAATAGCTTACAGATGATGAGAATCAGGGAGCAAATAATAGTGATTCTTCAACTTTTATAAGTTTAACAATAATCAGGCACAAAAGAATCAGCCTGGGGTCTGCGATCAGAGCCACAGAGGACGATAAGATTTGTGACTTAGTTGTGTCCCTTTTCCACTGAGAGCAGCGAGGTGAATGGTCAGTCCAGTCTCATCTTGTGTGTTGTTAACCCGTTTAAATGCGCGTGTTCAGCACTGCACGTTCTGAATGCACATCGGCGATGAACGGGAAATAAGTAACGGGTCCAAGAATTTCCTTCTTGTTAACGTTGATAAACGAGTTATGAATCTTCAACTTCATCGTCGTGCAAGATGTGATCTCAAATTGTAGCCTCATTATAGAAATTCCAACGTCTTAAAAATCACAGATCATTGACTTTGTTAGTAGGATTTTAGGTTCTCACGGCGCTGGGTTCGAAGATGACTGTCTTCTGGATTGTAGCACCATGTGTGGTCTGGAAGACGTTTACCGACCTTTTAGAGGTCCTTGCTGCCTCCATCATCAGGTTGGAGGCAGTAAGGCTCATGGAAACGTTGGTAAACGTCTGTCAGACTACACGGCGCTACAACACAAAAGACAGCAATAATTGATTTTATTAGAAAATTATTGCTATTATTATTGGGATCAGAGTGATATTATGACAAGACAGAAAGGAGGTGGAAGCAGAAGTCCGTGGAAGATATGTTGTGCCCTCGAATTACTAATCTGAAATTTTCTGTGACGTGATAGATTAGTGTTAATTAGGTCCACAGATTAATGAAAATGGATGTAAGAGATAACAGAGCTCAGCTGATGTAGAAGTCGATATATCTTGTGACGAGACGTCCTCATAAACTTGTGAAGCATCGGTTGAAATATGAGTAGCTCTGTTTAGTTGTAGTAAAACGCTACGCTGATATCGTAAAAATAAGTTCTCATTCCGTTCCGGTTTTCCTACATTTTTGAGTGATTTAAACCTTTGAAGCCGAGTCTCGTGACAACGTTATTCACACATTCAGTTCTTACCTCGAAAACAAACCATCGCATAGCTTAATTGATGCTGTTAGGAAAATAATCTCTGTTTGCTCTGAGAATGACTTGAGACCGACAAAAATGCTTTGTGGCAAAACGCAGAATTGATTTATTGTTAAATCAGCTGGTAAATATAGTTACCACTAGGCTTTAAAGTGTTAAATTACCTCCCTGCCAACTTCGGTGGGCAACGCTGTCGAAGTCATACTCGATTTTACAGCAGATCGATTCCCTGTCAGCCTATGAACGTGGATTCGTGTTTCACTGAGTTGTCCAATTCAGTGTTTGTTGTAGTGAGACCCGCGGCCCCACAGGAAACCCTCTTTGGGGAGCTGTTGGTGTAGTTATAATTTATATAAATTTTTATAAAAAGTTACAAATTACAAACGTACAATTTATATAGAAAAATTCTCCATAATATAATTAAAGTTCATTGTTAATCACTTTTTGAAATTGCTGAATCATATTTAAAGTATTATTAAGCTACAGATGTTTGTTTTAAGTGGAGAGCAAAGAATTATTGACTTTCATAATACTTTACTCAACGGTATGCCTAGTTTAGTGGACTTTGATAAGTAAAACTTCGGACACTGAATGACTCAATCCAAATCGTCAAATGTAAACAAAAACGATTGCCGTAAAAGGTATACAGAAGTGTTAAGAAATGTACTGGTTGCCCTAGTTATGTTGACAAAACACTCAAGCTCATCAGCCACAATGACTTTATGTAATGAAAACAATAATGTAGGTTATTACTCTTATCTTATCGAGTTGGCAACCTTCGTGCGGGGAATTCAATACAATGGCCGACAAGCTCGTTCCTCGTCGGAATGGTCTCACTTCGGTCTACAGAATGAGTCAGAAGTATGTTTACAAACTTCGTGTGCGTGTTCCTGGATCAAAAATAAGAAAAAATGTTCCTATGAACATGGGGTCGCAAATGTTTCATTTTCGAAATAATAGTCAAAAATAATTTTCAATGTATGCCTTTATTGCCAAGTATAAGGACAGGGATGTTTCTTTATAACAGATGCTCAAAGGTTGTTCCTCCATTCTCCACACATGCACGAGCACAACATACACTAGACTGACAAATTCGTTCGTTCACACCAGGGTTTCCACGAATCATTTGGCATGCATTCTGCACACGTTCCCATAGGTCATCATTTTTTATGGGTGTTGCATAAACGACGGACTTCAAGTGACCCCACAGATAAAAGTCCAATGGAGTCAGGTCCGGTGACCTCGGTGGCCTTGCTACTGGGCCACCACGCCCAATCCATCGCTGAGGATACTGTTAATTGAGGCGATATTTGACGCGATGGCGGAAGTGTGCTGGGGCTCTGTCATGCATAATTGTCTTCTTGTATTCAGTGGTACAGTTTCAAGGAGACGTGGCAAGTGTCTTCTTATGAATCACCGATATGAAGGTCCTCTTAGACGCGATGGAAGCATGTGTGCACCAATGAGCATGTCGCCAACAATTCCTGCCCAAACGTTTATTGAAAATCTTTGCTGGAAGCTGGATTTACTTTGATATAAAGTCAATTCATTGAAACTTATTTTTGGCTATTATTTCGAAAATGAAACATTTGCGACCCCATGTTCATAGGAACATTTTTTCTTATTTTTGATCCCGAAACAAGCACACGGAGCTTGTAAACATACTTCTGACTCAACCTGTATATTGTCACGTGTACTGCTCGTTCAGCGTCTCTTTGCCGTCGGCGATCCCTGGAAACATAGTATGACGACTTCAGCTGATGAGCAGAGTACTGTAGGAAGAAAGAACACGGGTCACCAAGTGATTGTCTCTTCCTTCTTCGCTGCCGATAAACCTGTGACAACAAACAATGACTCCCTCAGTGGGATTGGGGCGCTCGGTACTGTTGGCTTACGTTTCATCATATATTATTAGGATGATCAAATCAGGGAGGAATAGGTGGGAAGGATCATGGGGAGAAAAAATGTCTACAATATTGTTGGGAAGCTTGAAGGGAAAGGAAACTTGGAATACCTGGTCATAGATTGAGAGATAATATTAAAATGGATGTGAAGATAATTAGGTGGGAGGGTGCCACTAGATTCATCTGGCTGAGGATAGAGACCATTGGTGGTCTCTTGTGGGCACGGTTTTGAACCTTCGGGTTTCGTAAAAGGTGGGTATTTGTTGACTAGGTGAGCGACTCCAAGCTTCTCAAGAAGGATTCTGATCCGAAGAGTTACGTACTCCGTCACAAGAAACTACTGTGAAGAATGTTATTGTCAAAACGCTCTTTCTCAATTTTCCCAGGTTCTCGTAGTCCTGGGAATCATGATTCAAAAGCTTTGTGTATTTATATGCATAGGATTCAAAACCACAAAATGGGGATTTTTATAGATCGCATGGCGAAGAAAACAGTGCACAAATTTTCAACTTTTGGTGAAGTCGAACCCGCGATCCCAGCGTCTGATAGGCCCTGTACGTGCGCACCTTTAATTGCGCAGTCTCATGGATCGTCAGAAGTTCAAACGATACGTAGT
>NW_019059978.1:484613-513443 GCF_000696155.1 Zootermopsis nevadensis | reverse complement strand
GAATGGATTCATGTTGCTCATGATAGGGACCAGCGGTGGATTCTCATGAGTACAGTAGTGAACCTTACTGATCCATAAAATGTGGAGAATATCGAATAGCTCAGCGTATGTTAATTTCCTAAGGATTGTGATCCATCTATTTAGATTAATTTTTAAAGCTCGCGTTTGTCAGAGAATACACGTGTCGGAAATTGGATGTTCTCGGCTTCCTGCTAGTGATAAGCAGTACTAGGTTTGTCTAAGGGGTGCCACAGAATAGAGACCAACTTCAGATAAAGTCTCCGAAACGTCGTTTTTCTCACAACCCAGTCAACAAAACAATGTCCAAAAATATATTCTGACATCGTAATGTAATAGTTTCGTTTTCATTCTGAGCAGTGAAGTTTCAAACTTACTATAATTGCGGGAATCTACTAACAAAGCTTTCTCTAACAAGAGACTCATGGATTCCTTTCCTGCGAAAAATCGCTTTCCTATGGTCTCTTTGTTCAGTCGTCTTCTACCAGATGCAGATCATGGATATGTCCTTGTAGTTTATTAAATTCCTGTTCGTCTCGTGGCTTGTTATTTATGAATTCGCTCCAGGAAACATGCGACAATAACGCTGAGAGGCAAATACGTGCCATTGATTTTTGTCGGATAAGGAGGTAAGCATCTTACAAAGGTCTAGGATGTACATAACTAACGTCCTAGTAATTCTTTTCATGAAGTATTTGTTATTAATTTTAGGTGTTTGTTTATGGAAATTGCTGTTTGCAAATACAATAGATGTGTCCCAATTAACCGGAATCCACTGTATTTGTATACTCAAAAGGACTGACAGGGACAACAAACACTGTTGTTTGGTGAACTGACTTTCTTGTCGATATCTCTATTAAAACTGGTCCCTTTACGTTTTGGCCATGAACGTCTTTACTGTTATTTGCGTAATCACATACTGCCCTCTGAGTACATTCTCTGCTGTGTTCAAGTGACGTAGCTTCACATTTCTTTCAAATATTTTAGTGACAAATTGGATCTGTCTTGAAATATATAATTTGATTGGAATATTTTAGGTCTGGTAATTGCAAATATTTACTGAACGCTTTGTTAAGTCAGGTCAAGTAAGTACTAGTACTGCTTGATAGACAATGTCGAAATTAATATTTTAAGACTCACTGATATCTCCTGTAACATGTACCAGAAATATGACAAGAGGATTACATGTGGCGTGTCTGTAAGCCCTAAAATCGAAGTTCATGTTGTTTCTAATAACACAGTACTTGTATGTCAGTAGTGAAGCTTAATTAATCTGCTTCCGTTTAAAAACTGTAAATCAATCTATGAAAGTAGAATAATTAATTTTGAGCACATGGTGTTTGTAATTCTGTTAATGAACAGATTTTAAAGTCTCGTTGCGAACAGTCCTACGTAAACAAAGCCTGGAGCAGTGGTCTACAGTAGGCTGTCCTGCAAGGTTCGGTTTAACATTCATAAATGCTTCATTGTAATGTAAGATACACGTGTTCAGACAGTGTTGATAGCTTGTTATTTTTGGAATAGAGTCACGTTGTTCCCCTCATGAGAAATAAATTGAGAGTATGGCAAAGTCTCACAAATTATCGATTGGCCCACAAAACCAGACAGCTTTCTGCTTCACGTGATTACTGCTGTGTTCCTTAAATAACGACGCGCATGCTTGGCTATCCTTTATAAACACATTCCTGTAGAGGACTTGGTAATAAAGCAATGCCGCGCTTATATGGCAGAATGAATCAATTATTCACACAGAAGTCACCACGATCGAGTGTTTCAGGTTCTGTAATTACGCCATAATGCGGGCAGCAACATATTCAAGCCCCAGTTTTCAAATTGAATACTGGTCGAAGGAATGTTTATAACGTTTATGAATGAATGTTACATAAAATATTATGAATGGTAACTTGATTTTTAAGTGCAGTGAGATCGGGAGATGTTGATGTCCAGACTCTTCGATTGTGGTACAGTACATCTGTGTTGAGCTTATTTGTTTTATATTAAGAATAGTTGCACCTTTCAATTTTAACGCATTTTGCTTCAAAGTTTGTGAATGAACAGTCTTTTCATTATTAATAAATTATATGGTCAAAAATTAAAGACTTATATAGTATTTAATGAAGCATTATAATCATACCAGATTTCATGAACATCCGTCTGCAGACTCATAATTCCTTCAGGAAATAAGGTCAAGATAATAATAAAATATTCACGTAACGGGTTTTTACATTGGGGCAGGATGGTCATGTTTTATAATCCAAGCGGTAACTTTATTTCATTGAAATGTCATTATCATAGGCCTCTCACTAGATACAAATGTCGAGGGAAAAGTTAATTCAATTGTTCTGTTTGTCATTTCGCATTAGACACAATGATAAAATAGTTTGTCACGTAGGCACCGCTAGTTGTGATGAACTTTGTCCTGCATTTATTAATTTCCGTTTGCCTTTGATGCCCCATGTCCTTGGCCTTCGTCACGCTCTGATCAGTTGTTTGGTAGGTTATGTTTGTTGTAGAGAGGCATGAAAGTGATGCAACCCTTTGAAGCACGAAGTTCATCCATCTCGAAGAAAATTGAACGCGTCTGCATTACAAATATCAATAAAAGAAAATAAAAATCACAGTTTGTTCTCAGAATCATACGAACCCATAAATGACTCTTTGCGCAGAATACATTTATTGAATCTGAAAGCAAGTGGTATTTATAGTTACCACTGTGCTTTAAAGAATTAATGTAGTTGTTGTATTTGCCGAATATTTGTTGATACGATGATTATGTGCTTGAAGGAAACAGACAGGAAATAGCTATTAAGCCATGAAACAAGATAGTTGTTAATTTTTGTTAATTATTTCAAACTTATACATGTTTTTACTCCTTGCAGTTTCCACCAATTTCAACACTAATTACTTTAAAGAACTTCTATTATGTGTCCTTCAGTGGCCTAAGCTGTGACATTCATTAAATGAGCCACAATTAATAGAACACAACCCGACGCTTACTGCTATGTGCTATAAGGAGTTGAACATCTCTGCGTTGGTATCATAGTTTGAGCCTGCCGCTGTGGGTAAGACTTTTAAAACTCTGTAGTTTGGGTAGCCATGAATGTTTATGTTTCTATCACGGCCAGTCAGCCTACTCATCCCAATATTCGTAGTTCTGCCAGCTTCCTCTCGCACTCAGTAAAATAGTTACGACTCTGACGCTGGTAGCTTATGGGGTAACCTGATTTAACCCAGAAGACGCCCTGTTTATACATGCACGTTATTGATCCGGTCGAAGACATTTTGAGAAGGACGTTCCTTTGAAACCGAACGTCTCGACCGAGCCTTAAACTTGTATTCGGGAATCGCGGGCTCAAATATCAGCCCGGAAACAGTCTATCACGACTGAGGCTTTTCGTTGATTTTCTTTGTATTTACATGCAAATGCGGATATGGTAACTTGAATTAGACAACAACGACAACTTCTTGTCTTATCCTTTCCAGTTCATTACCCACATCATTCGATTCTGTACCGACACCATCGGTAAGAACCACAAATAAATATAAATGTGTTCTTGAACAAGTGTTCATGAGGCGAATGTGTGCATATTACTTTTACGTTGGCTCTATTAAATCTATATCAATTTTAAACTTGAACAACATGAAGGCTTTTCGGCCTGATTTAAAACATTCATTCAGTCTGAAAAGGAGACAAAGCCAGTTTAGCTTTTCTAAACGAATGTCGGCGTCATAACAGTACGCGTAAAGTTATTCCGCTTGAGATTTAAGTTTCTCTCACTGTGGTGAGCATGAAGAATAACTGGCTTCTGGGATTTTGCGCCATTTCCCCCTCCATCATCAGGGCGAAAATAGCACCAAGAGCCTCAAAACGTCAGTAAAGTTCCTCCAGACTACACGGCGCTACATCCCAGGAGCCAGTTAATTTTCTGAAAAATATCCCTGTCGGCTGCTTAAACATCACATCAAGAAGACGTATGGATAAGTGGAGGTAAACCTTCACGCATTCTTGACGTAGGTACTAGACGCTCTGACTTTATCCCAGGATTAGAAAGCTACCTTATCATTCAGTAAGACCTTACACTGCGTCATGACCAATTCCTCCCACATCTATTCAGATTTATCTTCCGTCATATATCATTCGACGTTTCGTAATTTAATGGATTGGGGAGAGTGAGGTAAGAAAAAAAGGTGTCGGTATCTAGAACAAGCTGGATATTACTTTTGCTCTTTGATTACGCTGCACATTACTTGCATTGGAACAAATAATTCTCTCCACGTGTTTGTTACATGAAGTGTGGCAATCATTTGTTGAGATGTAAAGAGAAAACATTGAGCAGTCATTTTGAATTCCTATTTCACAATAGTTTGTAGCAGATAGCTGTCAGCTGTTGCTGATAAAAACGAAACATGTGGCATCATTCTGTATTTTTGTTTTACTGCGTGGAAAGAAGATTATTTTAACCGCTTTCTGTTTTCTGTGAACAAAATCATCAGTGTTGACACAGCATCTACGTAGCATTGAGATAAAAAAATGTGATGATACATAGATTGCTGAAAGCCTACGTGGGGACTTCCTTGATCAAATTGCACAGCTATTCATGGAGAGTAGGATCTGAGATTCTCACGGCGGTGTGTAGGAAGATGGCCGTCTTCTGAGTTGTAGCGCCTCGTAATCTGGTAGAAGTTTACCACCGTTTCAGAGGTACTTGCTGTCTCCAGTATCAGGACGATGAGTAACTTAACGCCCTGTTGATAAAAGTTGGTAAACTTCTGTCAGATTACGAGGCGCTGCAACTCAGAAGACGCCATTTCCGCCCAAGCATAGATAAATTAGGTTCATTAGTTGATTCTGTACGTTAAATTGTCTATTCTGTACAAGCTTTGATTATGAGGTTATGTTGGTTAGCATAACTTATACGAGGTTTCATGGGCTCTGTAATATATTAAACTCTGATTATAAAATGCGGGTAATATGTAAATTTAACACTGTTTTCAGGTAAGATAGAAAATGTTCAAAAATGAATAATGGTATTTTGGTCTCAGTGACCTATCAGTCCTGTTTGCTCATCAGTTGATGCAGTAAGGAGATTTATACAGGTTAATTTTCTGTTATTAGGTTAAATATCAGGAGTGGCAAGTTGCTTTTTGCGTAAACTAATTTTATTAAGAGCTGAATGTATTCGCTGTTAACGATAAGCCTGGGTTTTTTTTTACAGTTTTCGTATTATATGATACCTTTATTTTCTGGATACTCACATAAAACAGTAAACTAATGATAAATATTACAGTCTTAATTTTAAATGAGCAAAATTTGTTCTTTTCAGCTAGTGTGTAACATTAGTGTGATCAAATCAAACACCACACTTGACCATTGCAAAGATCAACTGGTTTATGCTGCTCAAGGAAATAATCACTGTTTATATTGAGAAGTATATAAACCCATTTGTACAAAACGCAGAGTTACTGATAATTGAAACGACTGGTACATATAGTTACCACTCGACTTTAAGGAGTTAAAAATGGATCGTTCGAACGGAATGAGTTGCTGTGAGTATCACTGAAGAATGAAAGAAAAAAAACACAGTAACTTTACACATCTGTAATCCATTCTTATGTGATATTCGAAGACTACTCTAATATTGGCCGCATTAAGAAGAAGTTTCAGTGCTACTTCTATAGGTTGCTGTGCCGGTTACTGGTCGTTATATGAGATTTAGTCGGACTCGTTTCTAAGAGGAAGCAGAATCGTGATTTTATAAATAAACCTGTATTCAAAGTCCACCACCACTTAATCTTATCTTCAAAATACCTCATTTCATGTTTCTCCGTAATCTTTTGGGAGGAGTATTTACGGGAAACTAGAATTGTATTCTTGTTTATTTTCTTATAAATATTTCCCTGGCTGCTGGGAATGATCCAGGCAAATGCCGGGATAGTACCTTGAATTAGGCCATGACCGCTTCCTTCCACATCCTTTCCATTTCATTATTCGCTATCAAACAATGCTGTATAGTCTGAGCTAGTGAAAGCGTCGTTGAATAAACTATAAATATAGGAAATACGTGAAATTTAAGAGGAGCTTTGCTTTGAGGTAAAATGAAACAGAAGGTTTATATGTGCCGTCCGCAGTGCTCATCGTAATGTAATAGTTTCGTTTTCATTCTGAGCAGTGAAGTTTCAAACTTACTATAATTGCGGGAATCTACTAACAAAGCTTTCTCTAACAAGAGACTCATGGATTCCTTTCCTGCGAAAAATCGCTTTCCTATGGTCTCTTTGTTCAGTCGTCTTCTACCAGATGCAGATCATGGATATGTCCTTGTAGTTTATTAAATTCCTGTTCGTCTCGTGGCTTGTTATTTATGAATTCGCTCCAGGAAACATGCGACAATAACGCTGAGAGGCAAATACGTGCCATTGATTTTTGTCGGATAAGGAGGTAAGCATCTTACAAAGGTCTAGGATGTACATAACTAACGTCCTAGTAATTCTTTTCATGAAGTATTTGTTATTAATTTTAGGTGTTTGTTTATGGAAATTGCTGTTTGCAAATACAATAGATGTGTCCCAATTAACCGGAATCCACTGTATTTGTATACTCAAAAGGACTGACAGGGACAACAAACACTGTTGTTTGGTGAACTGACTTTCTTGTCGATATCTCTATTAAAACTGGTCCCTTTACGTTTTGGCCATGAACGTCTTTACTGTTATTTGCGTAATCACATACTGCCCTCTGAGTACATTCTCTGCTGTGTTCAAGTGACGTAGCTTCACATTTCTTTCAAATATTTTAGTGACAAATTGGATCTGTCTTGAAATATATAATTTGATTGGAATATTTTAGGTCTGGTAATTGCAAATATTTACTGAACGCTTTGTTAAGTCAGGTCAAGTAAGTACTAGTACTGCTTGATAGACAATGTCGAAATTAATATTTTAAGACTCACTGATATCTCCTGTAACATGTACCAGAAATATGACAAGAGGATTACATGTGGCGTGTCTGTAAGCCCTAAAATCGAAGTTCATGTTGTTTCTAATAACACAGTACTTGTATGTCAGTAGTGAAGCTTAATTAATCTGCTTCCGTTTAAAAACTGTAAATCAATCTATGAAAGTAGAATAATTAATTTTGAGCACATGGTGTTTGTAATTCTGTTAATGAACAGATTTTAAAGTCTCGTTGCGAACAGTCCTACGTAAACAAAGCCTGGAGCAGTGGTCTACAGTAGGCTGTCCTGCAAGGTTCGGTTTAACATTCATAAATGCTTCATTGTAATGTAAGATACACGTGTTCAGACAGTGTTGATAGCTTGTTATTTTTGGAATAGAGTCACGTTGTTCCCCTCATGAGAAATAAATTGAGAGTATGGCAAAGTCTCACAAATTATCGATTGGCCCACAAAACCAGACAGCTTTCTGCTTCACGTGATTACTGCTGTGTTCCTTAAATAACGACGCGCATGCTTGGCTATCCTTTATAAACACATTCCTGTAGAGGACTTGGTAATAAAGCAATGCCGCGCTTATATGGCAGAATGAATCAATTATTCACACAGAAGTCACCACGATCGAGTGTTTCAGGTTCTGTAATTACGCCATAATGCGGGCAGCAACATATTCAAGCCCCAGTTTTCAAATTGAATACTGGTCGAAGGAATGTTTATAACGTTTATGAATGAATGTTACATAAAATATTATGAATGGTAACTTGATTTTTAAGTGCAGTGAGATCGGGAGATGTTGATGTCCAGACTCTTCGATTGTGGTACAGTACATCTGTGTTGAGCTTATTTGTTTTATATTAAGAATAGTTGCACCTTTCAATTTTAACGCATTTTGCTTCAAAGTTTGTGAATGAACAGTCTTTTCATTATTAATAAATTATATGGTCAAAAATTAAAGACTTATATAGTATTTAATGAAGCATTATAATCATACCAGATTTCATGAACATCCGTCTGCAGACTCATAATTCCTTCAGGAAATAAGGTCAAGATAATAATAAAATATTCACGTAACGGGTTTTTACATTGGGGCAGGATGGTCATGTTTTATAATCCAAGCGGTAACTTTATTTCATTGAAATGTCATTATCATAGGCCTCTCACTAGATACAAATGTCGAGGGAAAAGTTAATTCAATTGTTCTGTTTGTCATTTCGCATTAGACACAATGATAAAATAGTTTGTCACGTAGGCACCGCTAGTTGTGATGAACTTTGTCCTGCATTTATTAATTTCCGTTTGCCTTTGATGCCCCATGTCCTTGGCCTTCGTCACGCTCTGATCAGTTGTTTGGTAGGTTATGTTTGTTGTAGAGAGGCATGAAAGTGATGCAACCCTTTGAAGCACGAAGTTCATCCATCTCGAAGAAAATTGAACGCGTCTGCATTACAAATATCAATAAAAGAAAATAAAAATCACAGTTTGTTCTCAGAATCATACGAACCCATAAATGACTCTTTGCGCAGAATACATTTATTGAATCTGAAAGCAAGTGGTATTTATAGTTACCACTGTGCTTTAAAGAATTAATGTAGTTGTTGTATTTGCCGAATATTTGTTGATACGATGATTATGTGCTTGAAGGAAACAGACAGGAAATAGCTATTAAGCCATGAAACAAGATAGTTGTTAATTTTTGTTAATTATTTCAAACTTATACATGTTTTTACTCCTTGCAGTTTCCACCAATTTCAACACTAATTACTTTAAAGAACTTCTATTATGTGTCCTTCAGTGGCCTAAGCTGTGACATTCATTAAATGAGCCACAATTAATAGAACACAACCCGACGCTTACTGCTATGTGCTATAAGGAGTTGAACATCTCTGCGTTGGTATCATAGTTTGAGCCTGCCGCTGTGGGTAAGACTTTTAAAACTCTGTAGTTTGGGTAGCCATGAATGTTTATGTTTCTATCACGGCCAGTCAGCCTACTCATCCCAATATTCGTAGTTCTGCCAGCTTCCTCTCGCACTCAGTAAAATAGTTACGACTCTGACGCTGGTAGCTTATGGGGTAACCTGATTTAACCCAGAAGACGCCCTGTTTATACATGCACGTTATTGATCCGGTCGAAGACATTTTGAGAAGGACGTTCCTTTGAAACCGAACGTCTCGACCGAGCCTTAAACTTGTATTCGGGAATCGCGGGCTCAAATATCAGCCCGGAAACAGTCTATCACGACTGAGGCTTTTCGTTGATTTTCTTTGTATTTACATGCAAATGCGGATATGGTAACTTGAATTAGACAACAACGACAACTTCTTGTCTTATCCTTTCCAGTTCATTACCCACATCATTCGATTCTGTACCGACACCATCGGTAAGAACCACAAATAAATATAAATGTGTTCTTGAACAAGTGTTCATGAGGCGAATGTGTGCATATTACTTTTACGTTGGCTCTATTAAATCTATATCAATTTTAAACTTGAACAACATGAAGGCTTTTCGGCCTGATTTAAAACATTCATTCAGTCTGAAAAGGAGACAAAGCCAGTTTAGCTTTTCTAAACGAATGTCGGCGTCATAACAGTACGCGTAAAGTTATTCCGCTTGAGATTTAAGTTTCTCTCACTGTGGTGAGCATGAAGAATAACTGGCTTCTGGGATTTTGCGCCATTTCCCCCTCCATCATCAGGGCGAAAATAGCACCAAGAGCCTCAAAACGTCAGTAAAGTTCCTCCAGACTACACGGCGCTACATCCCAGGAGCCAGTTAATTTTCTGAAAAATATCCCTGTCGGCTGCTTAAACATCACATCAAGAAGACGTATGGATAAGTGGAGGTAAACCTTCACGCATTCTTGACGTAGGTACTAGACGCTCTGACTTTATCCCAGGATTAGAAAGCTACCTTATCATTCAGTAAGACCTTACACTGCGTCATGACCAATTCCTCCCACATCTATTCAGATTTATCTTCCGTCATATATCATTCGACGTTTCGTAATTTAATGGATTGGGGAGAGTGAGGTAAGAAAAAAAGGTGTCGGTATCTAGAACAAGCTGGATATTACTTTTGCTCTTTGATTACGCTGCACATTACTTGCATTGGAACAAATAATTCTCTCCACGTGTTTGTTACATGAAGTGTGGCAATCATTTGTTGAGATGTAAAGAGAAAACATTGAGCAGTCATTTTGAATTCCTATTTCACAATAGTTTGTAGCAGATAGCTGTCAGCTGTTGCTGATAAAAACGAAACATGTGGCATCATTCTGTATTTTTGTTTTACTGCGTGGAAAGAAGATTATTTTAACCGCTTTCTGTTTTCTGTGAACAAAATCATCAGTGTTGACACAGCATCTACGTAGCATTGAGATAAAAAAATGTGATGATACATAGATTGCTGAAAGCCTACGTGGGGACTTCCTTGATCAAATTGCACAGCTATTCATGGAGAGTAGGATCTGAGATTCTCACGGCGGTGTGTAGGAAGATGGCCGTCTTCTGAGTTGTAGCGCCTCGTAATCTGGTAGAAGTTTACCACCGTTTCAGAGGTACTTGCTGTCTCCAGTATCAGGACGATGAGTAACTTAACGCCCTGTTGATAAAAGTTGGTAAACTTCTGTCAGATTACGAGGCGCTGCAACTCAGAAGACGCCATTTCCGCCCAAGCATAGATAAATTAGGTTCATTAGTTGATTCTGTACGTTAAATTGTCTATTCTGTACAAGCTTTGATTATGAGGTTATGTTGGTTAGCATAACTTATACGAGGTTTCATGGGCTCTGTAATATATTAAACTCTGATTATAAAATGCGGGTAATATGTAAATTTAACACTGTTTTCAGGTAAGATAGAAAATGTTCAAAAATGAATAATGGTATTTTGGTCTCAGTGACCTATCAGTCCTGTTTGCTCATCAGTTGATGCAGTAAGGAGATTTATACAGGTTAATTTTCTGTTATTAGGTTAAATATCAGGAGTGGCAAGTTGCTTTTTGCGTAAACTAATTTTATTAAGAGCTGAATGTATTCGCTGTTAACGATAAGCCTGGGTTTTTTTTTACAGTTTTCGTATTATATGATACCTTTATTTTCTGGATACTCACATAAAACAGTAAACTAATGATAAATATTACAGTCTTAATTTTAAATGAGCAAAATTTGTTCTTTTCAGCTAGTGTGTAACATTAGTGTGATCAAATCAAACACCACACTTGACCATTGCAAAGATCAACTGGTTTATGCTGCTCAAGGAAATAATCACTGTTTATATTGAGAAGTATATAAACCCATTTGTACAAAACGCAGAGTTACTGATAATTGAAACGACTGGTACATATAGTTACCACTCGACTTTAAGGAGTTAAAAATGGATCGTTCGAACGGAATGAGTTGCTGTGAGTATCACTGAAGAATGAAAGAAAAAAAACACAGTAACTTTACACATCTGTAATCCATTCTTATGTGATATTCGAAGACTACTCTAATATTGGCCGCATTAAGAAGAAGTTTCAGTGCTACTTCTATAGGTTGCTGTGCCGGTTACTGGTCGTTATATGAGATTTAGTCGGACTCGTTTCTAAGAGGAAGCAGAATCGTGATTTTATAAATAAACCTGTATTCAAAGTCCACCACCACTTAATCTTATCTTCAAAATACCTCATTTCATGTTTCTCCGTAATCTTTTGGGAGGAGTATTTACGGGAAACTAGAATTGTATTCTTGTTTATTTTCTTATAAATATTTCCCTGGCTGCTGGGAATGATCCAGGCAAATGCCGGGATAGTACCTTGAATTAGGCCATGACCGCTTCCTTCCACATCCTTTCCATTTCATTATTCGCTATCAAACAATGCTGTATAGTCTGAGCTAGTGAAAGCGTCGTTGAATAAACTATAAATATAGGAAATACGTGAAATTTAAGAGGAGCTTTGCTTTGAGGTAAAATGAAACAGAAGGTTTATATGTGCCGTCCGCAGTGCTACGCGGTCTGAGGCATGGACCTTGTGCGCCTGGCCGCTGGGACCGTGGGTTCGAGTCTCACTCAAGGCATGGATGTTTGTCCGCGTATTTTTGTTTGTATAGGTAGAGGCCTTGCGTCGGGCTGATCACTCATCCAAGGAGTCCTACCACTGTCCAAATAGATCAATAAAATGAATAAATAATAAAAGAAAGAAAAAGGTTTGTATGTATGAAATGTCAGTTATAAAACCTCGTTAGCATTAATTGAAATTCTGAACAACCCGCCGAACTGACTCGTATTGTGAAGATCTCTGATGTCGGCAACACTGGTTACGGAAACAGTTTCGTGGTTTCCTTCAGTCCCTCTAGATGACTTACAGAACATTAACCCAGAAAATACCACCAATATCTTCTTCCAAAATCGTTCCTATAATTTTTCAAGATTATTATCATTCGCCTACACAAAATGTGTCGTAAATACCTGTGACGCGCCAAGTTATATGAGTATATGTTTCCCTTGAGTTTCCCACTTTTAAATGATTAATTATCTTTTTGTTGAGTTGTATACAGATAAGAACGGCACTGGTAAACAGTGATAACGTACCTGATTGTATTTGGAGGGCTCTGGTTCGAATGTTCTCCAGAACACTGTCTTTCCTGAAGATTGAGGCTTGGGGAAAGGTGGGCATGATAGAAGAAGTCAGTCATAAATTCTAATGGAATTTAACAAGAGCCGACAGGGAAGGAAATAGGAGGTTATATGAATTCTGTTTAGTCTACGTTTGCTATGAGCATTTTATCTAACACAACTGCACTCTCATAACCGTGTAGTATGTAAATTCGTATCACTAAACGGGTATGAGGTTAATGTGTAATTTCTGTACAGGAAGGCATGGGATGTAATCCCAAAGTTCTTTATCTAGATAAAACTTTCGTTAGTATCTGTTAGCAGAATGGATATCGGAAATTGAGTCTTTGTTCCAGCAGGACCTAAACAACAGATAAATGGGGAAATGTTTTCCTATAAATTCTGCATTACGATTCAGGCAGTGTAAGTCTCATGCTCTACAGAGATCTTATTGAATTAATAAGCTGATGTAGGTCTGTGTAGAATGTGCCCACATCCTGCAAACTTTTGTATGTTTATATTCTGCAGTTATTTTATATTTTTAACATTCTGAAGGTCGGCCTCTGTAGCCAGTTTTCCCCACGTGTTGGTCACCGGTTAGAGATGTGAGCCTTTCGTATATTTCGTTTGAAATGTGCTATGGAATTATTCTTGTACCATTTCACTGCATTTTCTTGCGTAGTGCTGTCGCTACTAACTGTGTAGTGCCGCCAAGGTGATATTCTAGAATCAAATGTTAACGCGTAGTTGCGTTCTGTCGGTACGAAGGTGGCTGGGTCGATACAGCGGTGCAGGTCACTAACCCTGCTGCTGCTGCCAGGAAATGCGAATTCCAATTATATTTGTATGGTTTGAGTATGCCGGTGCCAGGGTAAAGTCCAAATATTACAACCAAAGTATGATTGCTCCATGTTAACTACGTTTCCTGTCCCTGCGACATGGCGTGTTCTCCGGTTTCGGACGGAGAAAACCTCAAGATATTGAGGACAGCTGCGAATTCGTATATACAATAATCATTCGTGGGCAGCAGACAAGGGGTGGTTGTCTACCTTGGGAATTGGACAAGGGGCTAACAACTCCCCACCGTAAGTAACAAGCATGTTATGAAATATTAGACAGCGCCTTGGAGAGGTTCTTTGGAACGACCAAAGCTAAGGAAAATAGACATCAGGTTTGGAAATTGGAATGTCAGGAGTCTCTGCAGGTCACGTTTTTTAAAAACAGTACCAAGAGAGATAGCAAAATATTTGAGCTCTAAAAGAAGTTACGGCCTAGGCGTAGGTGGGAAATCGGGTTTCGAATTATGGATTGGATTTAATTAACTCCGGATTGGGACCGGTGGCGGGCTCCTGTGAACACGGTAATGTACCTTTGGGTTCCATAAAATGTGGACATTTCTTGACTGATTATGTGTACTATTAGCTTTTTAAAGAATCTTCCCCATGGAGTTAGATAGTTTGGATAATACAATTGTTCGAATCCTGTATCTCGTATTACTTGTTATTTAGCCAGATCATAATTTAGCAAAATCATCATTTCATGTATACGTAAGCCTGATTTATGGACATTTTTGAAAATTATTTTTTGTTTCGTGAACCTTTTGGACTTTTACCCAAATACCTTGGCACACCGGCGAATATTTTATCTCCTCTTAATGCAGTACATCCAAAATGGTTTTCGTATCAGAGCTTCAGTTTAATTTTATATTTCTCTTTTGTCAGTAGCTTGTACAGGTTTCCTGTTACGCAATCACAGATAAGCCTATACGACTGTACGCGAATTCGAAAATATTATGAATTCAGGATAAACAAATCCCCATAGCCAAGTTCGATACAGTTATGTGTAATCTATTTTGGCACATCTGGTTTCAGTATCTATAGACCTACCGCCTTCAGTGCAGTTGATTTGGGAGAAAATGCATTAATATTCTGGCTTCATTTCCAACAATCATCTATAATTTAGTAGGATTTGAGGTTCTCACGGCTGTGATTTCGAAAATGGTTGTCTTCGGGGTTGTAGCGCCCCGCAGTCCAGTACAAGTTTGCCAACGTCTCAGAGGCTTACTCATTGTCCTTATAATGGAGACAGCAATGACCTGTGAAACGTTGGTGAACTACCCAACAAATAACCAACCATAATTCGAATTCCACATGGCACAGAGCATTAGGAACATACAGCCACTGCTATCAGAAAATACCACAGGAAACAATGCTTAGATCAGTGGAAATATACGTATTTCACATCCTTCAGAACTGTATAAAATAACAACGCAACTTGATGTACAGAACTTGTTTTTATATTATTTTATGACCACTTTACCGGCGTCAGTATTTGCGCTTGGTACTGTTGCACTGAACACTAATAAAATGCCCCGCGCGATGATAATTTTCGATTAAGCAATTCAGATATGTGAAAACGGAAATTGTTAATTGGGAAACAGCTTTTTGAAATTCATTATAGGCCTAATTAATTGAACCACATTATTCGAGGCTAATGAGTAATGCATTTTGTTCTACTGTTCAAACGTCCATCCGGATTCGCGGTTAACTGCAAATAGAATTTCACCTTTGACATTTTGTGACGACAGAAGGCATGCAAAATTGTAACTTATTCATAAAAAGGTAGCCTATAGCTTCGAGACATCAGTGGGGAACCAAGCAGGCTAGCAAATCTGACTCGCACACGTCTGATTCTCATTCTGGAGGTAACCGGTTCGATTTCCCAGCCACGGATAGATTCAATTCTAAAGAAATTGTTGTATCCTCTCACATACTTGTGTTACCACATGTAAAGTCGAAAACCACTGTCTGAGAATTGAAGTTCTAACGGCGGTGAAGATGTCTGTTGGTCTTCTGGATTGTAACATGTTTCAGAGGACATACAGCCTCCATATCTCAACTGGTAGCCAGCTACAGTTGGAGCTGAAATGATTATTTTAGTTCGGGAGAATTTATTTATGGAGATGTAATTGTACTTAGGTTACTGAGTTGTAACAAGTGTTCGTGGCATAGTTTAAACTGCTACGCAGTTCTCTTGGAGGTAAAAGGGTTAAGGGCACTTGGCAGTCAACGTACTCTCGATATGATCGAGCATTACCGTTGGCCTGTATTATAATACAAAGGTTTTAGTAACATTTTGACACAAGGACATTTTCATACATATGAATCGGCCTTGCAGTAACACATTCTAAAGTAAGCATTGCGCTCACGTTTGAACACAAATTTGCAGACTTGGCAGATAAACAGGATGTCGTATCTATAGTTACAGATGTCACAGTAAGGGAGTGACAAAGACAGAGAACACTTGTATTTTGCTTCTGCAAATCTCCTCCACGTGTTGATACTTAACATCTTTCTTTCTCAGGCTTGCGGCTGTTCTTTATACAAGGACACATTTTCTCATAAACAACGCGGTCTTGGTTCTGTGTTTACAAAATATACCTTCCCTCCGAGACAGCCAAATGTAGGGTTTAAGATGAAGCCTCTGACTTAGGACAGAGAATATGATGTGTTGCTTAGTCTGGGCTAAACACTCCTTGAAGGTCTGTAGTATATATTAGTATGGAGCAATGGTGGAATGATGATTCGCAGGGGAAACCCGAAGAACTCAGAGAAAAACCCAATGCATTGCCGTTCCTCTACCTCTGCAGATGAATGAAACATGAGAAAAACGGAAGACAAATTCTATATACTTTCCCGTAACTAATGATGAGAAAACGTAAAGATCATGAGTAACAAAGCATGAATAAATTAATAATTAACTTTTGGTATAGGCCTTTATGCCATGACAGTGTTTTATTGCCAATCGCAAATATTTTACTTCAGAAATTATTGTTCCTTGCAAGTTGGTTGTTCATCTGTATCATACTTCTTACAAACTTTTCAGGCATTGCTCAAAACGTTTTTCCCCCCCCCCCCCCCCTTCCCAGTCGAAGAGTCCTTCAATCAAAGCTTTCCTTCTAGGTTCAACGCCCAGACATCTATACACAGGACAATTGTCTGATGGAGCCCCTCCCACCAGTACCAGTGGCCCTAGTCTGAACACGTCAAGACCTTCCCATTAGTGTAGCACATCCTCGGTTCTGTTGTAAGGCACCATTTCCAAATTTCACCTATGCATTTCGTTCACAGGAATGGATTAAAAGAGCAGGAGACATTATCTCTCGTTTCAGGCAAGACTTCACCCATGGCTTTTTGGTTAGCATTCAGTCACAATCAGATCCCTGGTGATGGGGACCGGAGATGCTCCCCAAACACTGCTTCTTTTGATCACTGATGGTCAGAGAAGATTTTATTGAAAATAGTTCACATAGGCTTCTCATAAAAAGATTACCTAATCGTCATCGACGTCAGTGTTCCGCAACCGATGTCCCGCGAATTTTTTTAGAAATTGTATATTTTCAGCTAAAAGGCAATACGTATCATAGCCCACTGCAAAGGAAATCCATGCTCTGTTTTTATTTACAAATTCAATTAGTTTGAGCAGGCAAATTTCAGAATGCCTTAAAGCGTCACGTTTGATACTAATATATAAACTCATATTTCTGTGCATCTAATGATGCCTGCTTGTGATTACGTGTTGGCAACAAAAATTGTTGAACATACGTATTTCAAGCTTCGGTAGGTTTTTATTTTTACTGCATTGTGATTGGAGCTAATTTCTTCGGTCGTCGTTTAACGAGATTGTTACTAGCTACTGTAAGCTCTGTAATGGAAAAGAAAAATAAACAGTAGATAAACTGTGAATAAGACGGCTGGGCTTTTTTGTGTGTCAGCCAGATCTGGTACAGACACACTCCTATTATTTGTCTGTCCACTGCCCCCACCACAAGTACAGAAGTTCCCTATGACGAAGAATGCGTATATACTCATACCCTTCCTTGCACACATTTTGACTTCCCATCATGCCATTGATAAAATCAGACGCCCGCTGAGGGCGAAACCAAAGGCTACATGTCCCTTAATATCATTTGAATCACTATATTCAAAAAATAAATCGTGTGTTTGTTGTTTATTATTCGTTATTCAACAACTCTTTATCAAATGCATAATTCATACAGAATCGAATAGGGATGTAATCTTTAAATGGGGACGCTCATGTTCTGGAAAATCAGGCGCTGACAGTGTACACTCCCAGCACATGCCTTAAAAACAGGGGAAATCACAACCCAAGGATAATAACCACTGAATCAGTACATTCGCCAGAAAGGATGGTTGTGCAGAGTGAGATCGAAGGAATGAGGGTCGAAACGAGTCGTGAGTGATATTCTTCTGGTATGATTTAGGAAAACCTTCACCGAGACTCGAATGGAGTGCCTCAAAATTTAGACGCATTGCAGCTTGAGTTGACCCAGTCTGTTAATTCGCAAGGCTCTTAATCCTTCCGTAAATCTTAAATGGCGTTACATGTAAATGATTCTTATGATTTGTATTTTATTTTACGACGCTGTTTCAACCAGGGACCGAACATAACCGTCGTTGGTTAGTACTCCTGCTTCACGCTGTCGTGGTCTTTCCTAGAACTACTTATCATCTTAACACACTACGAGTATTGCCAACACAGAGAACCTGTATGTCACGAAATTTAGTTACTGGCTTCATTAGCAGACAACGAATGCAGTGATCGTTTAACGCTTTTGTTCCATACAGGTTTTAGTGGTTTATCTCAATCTAATTATGTAAATAGGTAAATAGGATTAGTACCTCAAAACACACGGCGATTTTCATCCACCCTTCATAATTGTATTATAAGCCGCTGTTATACAGTAGATGAAGCAATATTACATAATGTAACGTAGTTGATATTACTAATCACGCACTACACCAATTCACGCATCTGTTTAACACGTAAAGGTAAAATGTACCTTTAATCCCACTGTGAACCATATTTTCCTGCTCTACTGGTTTGTACTTGCGTTTGGGATGTCGAATCTTCGTGTTTTATGGTATGAGATGGGTAAAGATATTCTTTTTAGTGATAGTTTTCGTACAAAATTTCGTTTAGAACTTGACATTAATATCTCATCATCGAAGTGTATAAATATTGAGAGGCGATATAACAATATTCGTACAAAACGTCCTTTAAGATTTAGGGTTCCAGCACGATAATAATTAGTAGCATACGGCGATTAATAAAAGAAACAGGAGAACCTCGTCGCTTCGGTTGTTCATCGTGAATTCTGCATTGGGCTTGTACGCAAAAGAGAGAAATTGTTCTGTAGATACAAATTTTCTGTTTATTTCTGCGTCATTTATGTAGCGACACTTTGTCAGCTGGGGTGTTAATGCTGTTAGCATCGAATGTTACGGTAATTATGAACAATGAATTATGAAGGGTAAATAAGGAATCTACCGTGACGTAATTAGCCTGGTATATCATTATTTTTCTGGAGAGACTGAGGAAGAGCCAAGAAAATCTTGGGTTAGCCAGTCTTCTGTCAAAGTCGAACTGGTCTCATTTAAACCGCTATTCCACGTCGTTCGCTACAGTATGATTTATACAAGGATTTTAGATAAATGTTTTGTAAGCACTGGTATATGTGTTGTGAAACCAGCAGTTTTATTCTGGGAATTTACAAGTCGTGAATACATTCTGGTGATCACAGAAATGTGTTGTGGAAAGGATCAAGAGCCTTCTGCGTACATCTCTCCAAGTAACACACGTGTCTGTCTATAATAGGTCCTTCATGGTCGTGACTCTCAGTGCGTTCACCCAAACAAACTAAGAAACCTTGAGACAGAAAAAGAGAGTAGAATAAATCGCAAGATGGCAAATATAGACCCCTGCCAGCACTACTCCAGTAGCCATGAAGACTGACTTACTGTCTTGTTTGAAAGGACACAAACATTTAGAAGAAAAAAACATACAACCCACCTTCAAAGAATTCTTCTTTGTTGAAATATCATTAATGAGGATAAAGGAATCGAAATTCTGTTGCCCTAATAGTCATCAACGTGAAAGGATATTCAAGGGATCAAAGTCGTTTGTTTGCTTCGTTGAATGGTAATCATTTATTGTCAGGGATTGTGATCCTTATGTGATACTGCTAGCATACTATCATGCTGTCATCTGAAGTGAGTGGTGGACTGACTGCGGACTGGACGACCTGGGTTGGATCCCCGACATGAACAGAGGATTTTTCCTCTAGCCTCTGCATCCAGACCGGCTCTGGGGCCACTCAGCCTCCTGTCCAGTGGGTACCAGGTACCAAAGTGCTTTCCCGGGGGTAAAATGCGGCCGGGGCGTGACGCTGACCACTCATCCCTATCTAGTGCCGAGGTTAAGAATGAGTAGGAGCTATACATTCTCTCCCTCCAAACACCTACATGGCGTGTAGCGGGACAGCTTATGAAAGGTGAATGGTGGAATAACCTCATAATATTAAAATTTGTAACTGCAGAAGAGCTAACTTCCCTGCAGTAAAGCCTCAGTCACCATCGAGATAACAGGGTGGGAAGACTGCATGAATAATTATAAAATAAGAACCAGCTAAATTGCTTTATGGTAAGAAAACTTTGTAGAAAAGGGATACATCTGCCTCTGCTATTAATATCGCCTTATTAAGTAAGCGACATGTTAAAATCATCTTTCTGCAGTGGTACTGTTATGAACATAATTTATTGGCGTCTGTTTTGAAATTTACTAAGTAGTAAATACTGCGTGCTATATATATATGGCTTCCGAAATCCCCAATACACATTCACTCTGAAGATGGCAACTGAAGTGGCTTCGAAAAATCCCCAATACATTTTCACTTTGAAGATGGCAATTGAAGAGTGTGCCGAAAAGTTGGAAAAATTACAACATTTGACACTGCTCATCCCCGAAATCCGAAGGTATAATTCGCATTCTTTGTTCAAGAAATTAAGCAAAATCCCTTGCAGACAGATTATGCTTTACTTTCTTATTCATTCTGTGTCTGTATATCTAATTGGATGGACTTTATTCTTCCCTGTTAGTCCTCTACAAAGAAGTCTTAATTACCTGGTGGAAATCGTTATTGAAATGAAAGAGCATGGATAGACCTTTAGACTAACTCGAGATGTTTTTCTCTTATGTAAATAGGCTATGACCATGATATATCCAGGTCTTTAATACGGGTCATAAAATAGAATTAAAATATTAAAACGTGTAAGTTAAGAAAATAGTTACACAATGCTCGTATGGGCCTAATTCCAGTTCTATATATCAGAATACAAATGATTCAGAATATGTATGTACGTGTAAGTTCGTTCTCGGCCTTAGTGAAGTGGATCTTAAAATGAACCGGGCTAAACCAAAACCAAAGTGACTTGACGAAATTTAGTTTACGTCTATCATAACGAGTTTAATCAAAATCGGTCTCGTTTCGGACACTGTTTCTTTGTAGCAGAAGATTGTTCAGACATAAAACAATGAATGATTTTTATTTTATTTTTCTTCGGGATACGCGGCTAACAACCATTTAATAATGCGGCTCTAGTCCAAAAGTAATACATTTACTGTTGCGGAACGAGGCTTTATTTTCATATGTAGCCTTCACTTCTCAATTTGAATCTCAAGTTCATTTCGTAGCCACTCGATGTGCCGCTTTTACATTAAAGCTTCCGACTCGCATTCAGGAATGAGCTGTTTTTATCCTTTCTCCGCGTACCAGTTTAAGAACCGTTCTAGTAAATGTGCAAATAGCAGTACACCCAAATAACTTTTGACCTTCAAAACAAAAAGAAATTATTCTAGCAATGGCGGAAATTGTCTTGATATTTCCTTTTGTCACTTTGTTATGAATAATGTATTTTGATGGGTGTGGAGGTGGTAGTCATCCCACGAGAGGTCGTTCACGCGGGTTTGCTCCTGAAGCAGTTGTGAACTGACAGTGTGGAGAAGAGAATGGCCTGTACTGAGAAATCATCCGTAAGGGAGTGTTGGGTTGCCAAGATCGCGGGGGGGGATTATAACTCAGTACAAACCGAAAGATGACTTCAAGATGATTTTCTTCTGGGTTGTAGTGCCTCACGATGGAGGTAGGGAAAACTTTAGAAACGTCTGTAAACTTCTACCAGACTACACGATGCTAAAATCCAGAAGACAACCAATCATCTTCATACTCGCCGACGTGAAAACTTCAAGTCTTACATATCAACTTCAGTTCAAGACGCTTATCTGTCGACACAACAAAGGAGAAACTAGGATACATTACCGACACTTTTAAAATCACTATTTTGATGTTATTGTTAGTATTATTATTGTCCAGGATGGCTCAGTCAGTATAGTGGCTTTGCTTACAGCCAGACTGACAGTTACCTATTCAGTGGACATCGGGGGTTGTTTCCCCGAAGATAAATTGGCCGGTACTTAAAATTGACCACATATGCCTCTTCCATCAGAACAAATCCGTTGTAGTAGAACATCATAAGGGCGATGGCTGTAGGAGCTAACACCTCTGAAACGTCAGTAAGTTACTACCAGACTACGCGACGCACCATTCCAGAAGACGGACATCTTCATAATATCCGTCGTGGGAACCTGAAATCTTATGAATTCACATGGTGACGAAATTGATTGCATTATTGTATACTGTTAGGGTAATCAAATGAACACAATTACGGTGGGCTGGACATGTAGCTTGGATGGGATAAGCAAGAGTGGAGAAACCCCGTGAAAAACGACCATCTGAAAGATCGAAACGGAGATGGGTTGTTAATATCGAAGAGAATTTTAAGGAACTGAATTTTGGTCGTGTGATTGGCACTGTACGCTCTTTATGCAGTAGGTATTATTTTAATGGTGCTTTACTTTCGAATTCCACCACATGCTTATTTCAGTGGAAAGTGTTTTGTTCTCACACTGAAACAATTTTCATGTTCATTACAGAAAGTAGCAGTACAATACATTACACCAATCAGTTTAGTTGCGTTTAGCTAACAAATTTACCATCAAAGGCCATATAAACTAGGCTAATATCTAAACTCTAGACTAGGCATGTCAACTAGTCCTGGATGTTGAACCTTACAAGTTATAGTGTATTAACCTATGTCATCGCACAAAGAGTACCATTATCTGGCTTGTGACTACGTCAGCGGCGTCAACACATAGCCAGACGTTCAGGATGTAGCGAATTCCGTACGTGGCCTCGCAAGGTGTTATTTTGCATAAGGCTGGAAGTTCAATCGTTTTGCTCAACCCGATCACACGAGCTGTCGTCGTCGTCGTATCATCATCATCATCATCATCAGCTGCTTGGAATATATAAAATTGCCTGTTCCGACTACCATATCTTCAGTCTGTTTCTGTAACATATCTTCTGTCTACATTCTTTACGTGGATGAGACACAGTGTTGGCTTTTTCTACAAATCACAAATAAGAGGAATTACCGATTTTAAAACTCTTGTTTAATGCAAACTCTTTCAAATCCTTCATTTATCTTAAAATCGAATTATGACTGAAAGAACGTGGCCAATTTGTGAACAGTTACAAAGTTGGAGAACGTTCTTCGAAGAATTAGTTATAATAATAGTGTTTTGTAGATTAAAATGAACGATATTTTAGCAAATATTAAAAGATACTCATCTATCTTGAGAGTCGAATTGTGATCCACCGTCTAAGTCTATCTGTGTCATTGTTATTTGTAAAGACTACGGGAACAAGATACGCTGAGTTCAACATAAAATTAAAATGAAGTAATCTTTCTTTACGCAATGAATCAGTCAGTCAGTTCAATATTGGCCTGTTAATTGGTTTTTAATTTAATAAGTTAATCAGCAGTTAATACAGGTCTACTGAAATATTCTGTGACACTGATTCCAATAAAATTCACAGCACTAGTAGGCTGCTCACGTTTATAGTAATTTCAACAGTATGTTGTGTTTTTTCTAACAGTTAGTGGAAAAATTTCAGTTGAAAATAATTCCGCGAGCACATTCACTGTATAATACGTATTTTTCTGATTAACAGATCTTTTATATTAAAGTATTTCAGTTATCAGTTTCCTGTAACTGCCACATTTCTATGTCAGGAATGAAATTTAGTTGGAAGATTTCATCGCCCTGATGACGGAGGCAGTATGACCTCTGAAGCGTTGGTTAACATCGACCAGACTACACAGCGCAACAACCCAGAAGACAGAAATCTTCATACTCATCGCTGTGAAAACCTCAAATCGTACAAATTTAGTTGGCGTCTATGGCCGGATTTTTCAAATGAGTTCTGATTGAACTCTGGTGGCATGAACATGGTACTTTTATGTGTGTTCATTATATCTGTGAAGGAATATTTTGCGTTTAAGGTTAAAACGAATACATAGTGACTGAGAGCGAAAACATAGCTACAAAATAAATCCGCCCTTTCTTGAAAGACCATTCGATAACACTCAACACTTTTATAATATAGTTGAAGCTCAGACGTGTGAAGTTAAAGGAAAGCATGGGAGGCATATTCTAAAGTTCTGTAATTTTGGAATAATATGCTGGCAGTTTTAATTCTTCTAGGCTTACCGAGATAATATTGTCCTGTGTTTATTTATTTTCTTTACGAAAATGTAAATGTACGGGCTTTGTTTTACAGGAAGTCGGTGAGTGCCAGAGTGTGTTTAATTTTCCTTGTGTCAAGGTCCCTTATATAACGACTGTTTGCGTAATAAAGCTAGTGCTCTCTTATTTCCGGGAACTGTGAACTGGCAAGTGCATCCTTGGCAAATGCTGTCACAGTCACATGAGTAAAGGATTGTTTCGGATGGAAAAAAATATTGTGTAGATACCATATCATTTGAGGTGAGTGTTGCAACATTTCTTAGTGCGGTAAGAGAAATTAACTTGTAAAACTTGGCATGTCATACCAGTATATATTTTAGACACGAAACTGTTGTATAAGAATACAACAAAGAATTGGGGGGGGGGGGGCCGCAGTGTAACGTTAGGATGACGGCCTGAGTTGCTTGGTACAATGCAAACAACACTCATCGATACTTTTTGCCCAGTGTATTTTCTGAATGGCTTCTTATTGCTTTCAGGACGCTACATTGACAATAACTATCAAATGTAGTGCAAGTAGATTGCATTCTGGTTATGAACATCTGTAAAAATCTAACGTTTTGTTAAGGGATACCACTTCAACGTCGAATTCTAGAGTACCGGTTTTCATTCACATCGGAAGATTGGCTATCCTGATTGATATTGGCGATTTTGCTGTGTGGGAATTTATGGATGAAGTGTGGCAGCCCTGATTGCTTCCACGTGTTTCCCGGATCATATTTATTTACAGTTACTGTAAATTCCCAATTATCAGACCTTCGATTATCAGAAGGGCCCTGTTCAGTCGGTGGCGTGACCTTGCCATAAAGAAAAGAAAGGAGGCTCAGAAGCAAATGTCTGTTCATCGCCCTGATGACGGAGGCAGTATGACCTCCGAAACTTTGGTTAACATCGACCAGACTATACAGCGCAACAACCCAGAAGACAGAAATCTTCATACTCACCGCTGTGAGAACCTCAAGTCTTACAAATGTCTATTACAAATATCTTAAAAAGATAAACTCTTCCATTATCTCACTGGCCTCTCCGAAGTGATCCCTCTCTTTCTGGGTTTCCAGCAAAATTATTGTGTCAATCCATGACCTTTCGCTTGTGCGAGTTTGCATACCTCTGTGCTACGCGCCTTCGTTCGTGTTGGTCAGTCCAGCTGCGAAGAATGGCCGACGCTGTGCCGTTCATAACGTAACATCCGCAAAAAGCACTGAAATGTTAAATAACATTAATTAAATGTGAGGTTTTTAGTTTGAACACAAAGCTGCATGTGCGGTTCGTTCAAGGATGTAGTTCGACAGAAGTTAATAGATACAGGTGTGGGCTAGAAAGAGTAAAAGGCGAGACATCTGTAAACTAGCTTAGAGACCGAACTGCTAAAGGAATCAGCTCCATGAAGATCATTAGTAGCGAGCTAGGGGGGAAAGCAAAGAGGAACAGAGAGGGACAGGGCAACAGAAAAGGGGTGGGAGATGGACAATTCCAGGTACCAAAACAAATGTGTTTAAATAACGACGTAATTATGTGACACATATCATACGGAAACAAAACACTCGTTGGCTTGAATGTCACTCTTGCATGCGTGACAAACGAAAATTGCATGATCAAATTGCAGCTTCAAAATGCCGGGGCATGTAGTACGAAACATCTTCATAAACTATTACCTTTTCGATTACTGAACAACAAATAGGTTGCTTCTCTATCAGAGAACTTCTTACTTACCGTCAATAGAGTTGATTCACAGGCGTATGTTTAAAGTCGACCAGAGATTACTATTATCATAATGGAATATTTATTCTCGTCTGTGAATAGTCTTTTGAGTCACCTTAATATATGTTCTTTTTTGTTGTCTTTACATCCCGTCTTTTGCGTAAGAGGTGCAGATACTTTTGTCCGACGACCCGAGTGTACAATACACGAAATAACCAGCATTACCGAACTAGCATAGATATGTTAGCATTTCGTAAATGCTAATATATCTCGAACCGCATGCTTCCTGATATGATATGATATAAATATTCGATTTACTCTGATTCTTTTCCTTGACTTTATGATGTAGGTCGTGTGTTAACCGGTTGACATTTAAAAGAAGTCTGTTGTACTGCTAAGGTTTGCAGGATTTTGCAATCGATAACTTTTACCCGTGAAATATTTGTTTTTGGTGAAACAGTTATTGTAAAATCGAGAATAAATTGTTGTTATATGTTTCGTATTAATCTTGAGACGTATGGCACAGACCTCTAGGGTTATGCATGCACTCATGCATGCTGTCATTTTTATAGATTCTTTGGTTCAAAAATATTTTCTGTTACTAAAGAACTTTGAAATTCAGCGTATTTATTGTGCTTAATTAAGTCATTTAGGATAATCCCTGAAAAATATAGAATCAGCCTCGTAGGGTTTGTAGCAAGCCACTTGAACCTTGTAACTGGAAATGATGATGATGAGTTTGGATACATTTCATAAAATTTAGCTTGAAAAGCCTCATAAGTTGCGAAAAGGTTACCTGTAGCCTGTTCACCTCACGTTAAGCTTTATCTTACTAATTTACTTGAACACGCAGCGTAAATGGTATAATGTGATTGTGGTAGCAATAATCCAGATGCCTTCGTACCTAGTCCTACTCGCACTCAGAAGCAGAGTGACTTATATATTATCGTGTCTCACTCATATTTTTCGTGGTGTCTTCTGACCTGTCAGATGAATATTGTTCTAGTATGTTAAAATGCCCGTATTCAGTTCGAGACAATCTGAATTTGTGGCCGTGCTTCCATAATACTTGCTAAAATATTTAGAACATTAATTTACATTATCGGTTATTATCCCGTATTTATTCACAAAATTCTTCCTCTCCACTCCAGTTTTTCTCTATATAAGAAAAGTGAAAATGTGCTGGTTTTTCATACAGCGTTCTTCCTGCGTTTTATTTCACACCTAAAATGCCCCATCCACCTTAAGAAACCTGTAAGTCACTTAGCTACTCAAAAGTCGTGCTCTTTATGGAACACAAATATTCATCACCGTGCTCACAGCAGCCCACAACTGATCATGATGTACCTTCTTATACTTCCTCTCTCTTGAGTTCACATATTTTTCTCAGCATTGTTACAGACTCTGAAGTTATGTTCTCTCCTTAGGTTGAAGCTGGTTTCACGCACATGTAATCTAAAACAACAGTTACAATTTCATTCATAGGTTCTTAGATGGAAGACGGGAAATACAAAAGCATTGAACTGCATGGTAGCAGGCATCCCGAAATTTATCTGCATTTAACTTCTTCCTAACTTTGAACTTCAACACATTTTCGAAGATTGATTAAAAATAACTTTGCATTCTGTTGACGAGGCATGAACATTTATTTACCGTTCTGTAAGTTTATTTAACATCTAATTTATGTTAGAAATCATGTCTGAAGGAATTCAAATAAATTGTTGTAGCTAATAATTAAATCCAGATCTTTATTTTACATTTTTGTGTATAAATATTCTGAAAAGAAGGACAGTTTTTCATATTTGCACACGCAGTGGTGAAATGCAGACGAGAAAATCGTGCTGTAATAACATAACTTACCAATCTGAATGACCGCTTCGATCCTGGGAGTTTGGGTTTGGATCTCGCTCGACGCATGATTGTCTTTGTCGTTCTGTGCTGTTGTCCGATTTAGGTAGAATCCGTGCAGCGGGTGACCCCTTTTCGAAGGAATTCTTACCAATTGTCGATAAAACTATTGCGAAATCTCAAATGGGGTTGCCAAAGTTTCCAAGAACTATATAGAGTCACAGCGGAAAAGTTATTTCATTTATTTTCATCAAAATATCGGAGGGGGTAATTGACGCGATGGGAACATTTGGAGCGTAAATACTGCTAATAATATTATTTGTAGAGAATTTTGTAGCATATATCCTCCAACATCAGTGCAGCAGTAGCAGCTTGACAAGGCATGTGGTGACGCATTATCGGTTTACTGCAGACTTATGATGCCTTTCACCACAAACCCTGATATCCAGACGGACCAGTCATTTTGACCTGTGAACTTGTTTACTTCTGGCACAGTCATTGTCATAAGGTGTTTCCTCCATAGTAAGATAAATCCAATTATTCACACAGAAAGATTTTCTCACAACGTGGGTAAAGCCTGATACGTTTCGGTTCATATTGCATATTGTGAAAACTTAATGGGATAAGCTAGACTCTTTCAAGGTGTTTGAGATGCCTGTTGTTTTAAGAGATATCTGGCCGTTTGCAGATTTTCATTTTCGTCAATGAATCTATGATGTGGAGATGACGGAATGTTGTCAAGTGGTTTCAGACATGTTATCATTTAAGTAGATCTAATCTTGTGGAATGAGTGACTGTATAAAATGTCTTTCGAAATGTCTGAATAATACTTGTGCAGATTCGAATCAGAAATTTAATTACAAGGCACAAATACGACATTGGTTAAAAAAACATATGTACGTGGCCATCTTTAGAGAAGTTCATAATATGCACAAAAATGAAATACGTATTTCAGGAATTGTTCGTGTAATAGAGACAAAGGAATACACAATTAAATGTAATACTGGTTAGTTGATTATTTTAATATGAAATTTTGTTTTGAGGAGAACTAAAAAAATTTCGAGAATGGACGGACTCAGTGATTATGAAATTAGAAGAAAAATGGGTAGTTGGAAAAAGTAATAAAGAGTAAGGAAGGGGTTGAAATGGTATGGACGTGCAATGCCAGTGGAAGAAGATGGATGACCAAGAATATTATATCGTAT
>NW_019059978.1:472780-483848 GCF_000696155.1 Zootermopsis nevadensis | reverse complement strand
ATGCCGTGGAAAGAAGACATTCTGTGACTCTGTTGAGGAAGGGAAACGGATGAAATACAAGAACAATAGAAATGGCATTTGGGGACAGCAAAGCGGCGAACAGCCACAAAGCCTTATACTACTACCAACAAAAAATGTTCCCATTCGGTTTAGAGAAGAGAGATTTCGTGATTTCTAGACAAGGAGATCACTTGTTCCAAAATTCCCATAACGCCAAATGTATTGTGGACATAGGACGCAAAGCTCTACAGTGCATGTTTCTTGCACTTCTTAGTTAACTGAGAACAGTAGGCGTTTTATAATATTGGGTGTAGCTATGCCAGGGAATGGTATGTAGTATTGGCGCCGTCTCCAGGAGTTACCGAGGACGTCGTTCCGAGGCTTTAACGTCACAGAATCGTGAACCAGTCGTTTCAGTGTTTAGTAACCTTGTCCTTCTAGCACGTGGCAATTACATGCAAAACATAACAATAATAAATACAAGTTGCGTTTTTAAAACGTAAATGTGGTTATGTCGTACAGCGTCATCTCTGTTGTCATCCTATGCATGTCCTGTTGTGCTTATGAGCAAGCCAACGCTCTTGAGAAGAAAACAATAACACTAGTTTTTAATGATACGTAAGATATCTTTGTGGTTTCTACAGAAGCACACTTTAGTTTAATTGCAGTCTACCTAATAAGTATATTCAGGTTTAGATGCAGTTCTTAGCGTAGGCCTACAATAGGCCTGCCCGATCGCTTCCCATGGAGAGACCTTGTATTCGTTTAGATGCCAAATACACAGGATGTACTTTCACATTCGTCACTGGAAGGTCAGAATTATTTATACTCAAATGATAATCAACTTGCATGTGTACGTTCAATAATCATATCATGATGTTCGTATTTTGACTCAGTGACACGATTAACAGCTTTTCGGACGTTATGACGTACCCACCCACCTTATATTTCATCGTCGAAATATGTTTTAGGCGATAGGAGTCGTGTGGAACGACTTGCAGTCACATTTGCTATCCGCGTTTATTTACACATTTCTTATGTTATTCCTTAAAGTAACATTATCAGTTGATTTATGTAGTAAGAAACATAAGAATTACTGTGATTCTGAAATAAGATAACCGGGGAAATTCTGCTTGGTTAGACTTGTAACCGTTCCTCTTCTTCCTTGCAGCGTGTTGCCAAGCTGGGATCGGGTTTGATGAAGGAATTTATGAGACTCTTATGCTGGGTTTAATTAAAGATCGCCTCAGCTGTGTCTTTAGATATTTATTTCAGGTGATTGCTGAATTAATTTCCCCGCACGTTATTGGTAAACGTTAATGTTCTACACCGATGCGTCCGTGATAGCGTTTCAACTTGCAACAACTGACAACTGACCGGCGACTGACTCTAAAAGAAGTTTTCTCTCAAATATATTAATTTCTCCCACTCATTCCGAAATCTGAAATTTTGTAACATCATTGATTCGACTTCCCGCTTTGTTTTGTGATTGGTTGAATAATTTAAATTTAAGTCAGAATAACTTTTCTCTGATTGGTCGGTTCGATACCCGAGGTCAACTTTGACAGTTTGCATCACGTGGTGACGCTAGGTCACTTATGCCTACTTTTGCATAAACCCAATTAATAGGGGTCCGACTTCCTAGGGGTGAAATACTGCAATGGCGTGTCAAAGTATCCAGTTACAAGAAGTTTTGAATTTGTTGAATGTGGATTTTTTTGAAAGGACAGGTGACAGTGACAAATATAGGTCTTTGTTCCGCTGACCCTTCGCGACATGTGCGGGTGTGGAGGTATTGAAGACGGAAACATTACTTCATCCTTGATTGGTGGTCATAGTCTGAGCTCGACCTCATGACTTGAAGATTACAGACTTTTCAGTGAAAATGTGTTTTAAGGACCTTAGAACTTCAGATTTTCCGACGTTCTTGATGGGCAGATTTCTAGTTTACTATAAAATTTTAACTTGTATTGGCCTGTATCCCTGTTAAAAATACCACCTGTGAAATACAAGCAGATTTGGCACGTGAAACTGTTGGAACTTTACCAGCTGAACACATGCACATGCGTCATGTTTAGAAAACAGTCGTGTGTTCCTATATATAAGTAAACGGTACCGCGTAACTTTGACGTGGAAAGTTACTGGTCCTTCAGACTTGGTGGATACGAAACTTTTTCCATAGGGCAACACGTTTGTAGGCCCACGTGAGCAGCGAATGTATTGATGCATTTGTGACGTTTCTTCTCACATGTTTTGTTCCATTCCGTGTTCTGCGTCGTGGCAGATCTAATGAATGACGTACTTCATAGATGGAACAGCACGTATGAAAATGTTCAAGGTAGTGCAGAGTAGCTTATTTGGTTTGTTTTGAGAACGATAAACAGTTCTGAAGAATGGTGATAATAAACCAGAGCTGATATGGAAGTGTCCGTAACTTGTTTGAGGTAACTTAGTGTGATCAGAAATTGTTTTCTATAATCCTGAATTGTAGAAGTCAGCTAACGTCCCTGTCAATTTGATGTTTTATGGCAGGTGTGTGCAACCTTCATAGCAAATTCGAAGCTCATTGTGGACAATTTGAAGTTTCGATACCCAGTTATATTAATTTTGACAGTTAAGCTCATTAGTTTGTAGAACAGTTTTAAACCATTTACCGTTAATGCGATATGTGACATTATTTGTGTTTATGTCACACCTGTGCACTCTGTTGTTAGGCGAGGCAACGCGCAATTCATATTATTGTCTTCGGGATGTTGGGCCATGTACTGTAGCAGAAATTGATTGCTTCCATCATCAGGGCACTCACTTCACGAACTGAGGTGAATAACAGCAAATGATCCAGAATTGTTACGTTGTGCTCACGTTTTGTAACTTGTCAATGAATCGCCCTGATGACGGAGGCAGTATGACCTCTGAAACGTTGGTAAACATCTACATTACTACACAGCGTAACAACCCAGAAGACAGAAATCTTCAACCTGAAGGTTCATTGCTGCTCTCCGGCATTGTTTCCTATCCTGAGACAGATGAATTGTCACACCATATTTCTGTTCAGATCCATTTTATTATTATTCTCCCCTCTACGCATGCAATCAAGTACAAATAAATTCCATTTACATATGAACATTAATGCTGGTTGTTTTTCCGATTTCCATTCAAGAAGCTTGTAGATTGAAACCGGTTTAACTGTAATATCAACCTGTATTACAAACCTAGCATGGCTATTACATACCAGTACTGAACATAGATATACATGTCCCTGACAGAGCTGCCGTGCATTACACTGGTTGCAGTGTGGTGACGTAGGCTTGTCGTTCATGGCCGTTCGATTCTAGCAGGCGTAGTCGTATGACCAGTACCTTGACCACCGTTCTGCCAGAATGGCTGCAGCATTTGGAAGTTGCGACTGTGAGATGAACTAGCAAGTTCTGTATTCAGAATATTTAATTCTGTTCGTCATACTCCAGCGATATTGACCATTAGAAGACGAAGATGCTAACTGGCTTCTGAAGCAAGCCATGTTGTCTGCTGTATGTGCACACACTGAGCGCCTGTGATGCTCTTTCTTTTGAAACAAGAGCTGAGTTGACCGACGTGGATGAAAATTAAATTTGCCCTTCTGGTTTTAGACAAAATTCAATAAAAATTCGTCAAGTAATTGATATGTACGGACGATCTTATGGTTCATAATTTAAAAAAGAGAATCGTGCAGGAATACTGTGGACCTATGTCTCGACTTCCGCATCAAATAAAAATTGAAACATAAGCATTTTGATATCGGAGACGAAATATACATGTGTTTGTAAATTTACAAAAGTAGGTCTGTATTTCCAAGATTACAAAATATCGCTGTGTACGGTACACGGGACTAATCTGTGCGATCCACGTTTGTTCTGAGTAAAGGGCGAGGGGATCAGAGAGTTGAGAAGGTTAACAAATAAGGAAGTCCTTTTAACATTATTTCCCAGCGGCAGTACATTTTAGGTTGCTCTCATTTCCTATGTCGATAATGTATTTGGTCCACATATTATGTGCGTATCTACCCAGAAACTAGTGACGTAGGCGAAACGCACAGTTCGGTCCTAGTTGCTATAATGGTTAGCATTCGTGCTTTGTATTTGAGAAGTCCCGGATTCCAATACCATAACGGAATCTGCTGCTTTAATTGAGGTTATTATGGCGGTCCATCCAAGCAGATACTAGAATAGTCGCCTACCATACTTCAGTCACAAACGCTTCCTTTCATATCCTTTCCAATTCGTCGTTCACAGTCATTCTCCCATTCTACATATTGTAACCTTTGTAGCTGAGAAAGCGTCCTAGCAACTAGTACCAAGATTGAAAGTTGGGACTCTGAAGCAGTCTCTTAAGACGGACTAAGCTGTGTTATTGTGGCCATGCAGTTGATTTGATAGCTGTGTGGAAATGGGTCGCTACGGGCCTTATTTGTCGTCCCCCAGATGATACATGAAAGAATATGCAGCAATGGTGGAATGATACTGACAGGGGAAACCCAATGAACTCGGGAGACATTTCTGTCTCAGTGCCACTTTGTCCACCATAAATCCCACTACCGTGGACTAACATTGGCGCGAAATCGGGCGTCCGCGATGAGGTCATGGAGACTAACAGCTAGGCTAGATAGAGTTTGTTTATAACCACCGGTCCGATTACGTAGCTCAGCGTAATGTCGGATCTAGGCATTTAGAATGTAAAATGACATTTGTTGAGGTAAAATCCGTCTTATGACAGTTCCTGTCGGAAAATAAGCATTTCAACAGTCGTAATAAAAAGAACAGTGATCATTTATGAAGATATTAATTTCACTAGAATTCTGACTTGTGTGTATTTGCTGCACAGGAATTTGTTGACTAGCTACTGATAGCTTAAACGTCATAGACTTAGTTGCTATGTGTACGTTTATTTTGGTGCAACGTATGTAAGAATCGATTTTCAGGGTTCCGTACCAGACATGCTGAGCTGGCGGGCAGACAGAGAGCAGACAGGCCAATGACTCAACAGCAACAAAGTTATGGTTCAATAACTTGTGTATGAATCTCGTGGAATCTTCCACCTCACTGAATCCATAATCAGAAACTTTTACACGAGTAACGCATTGAGAGGATGAAGAAGATACAGTAATGTATTCTGTTTAGTTAACTGTGTGCTACTTGTCGTAAGGCGAAGGCAGCGTTCAGAATTTCATTGCAAACGCTAATCAAATGAAGAGAGTTCATAGTCATGTTATCTTCTGAATTACCATATCAACCAGTCCTTCGACACAGCATTCTTAACCTACACTACCACATGTACTATTTGCTTTAACTCTCAATAATTCTGTATTTTATCCACAAGAGCATTAATAGATTTCTTGTGATTTCCCATAGTTATCGACGATCATATCCTTAATCAAAATTAGCCAGGAGATATATGTAATAGGAACGTGTTGTGTCTTTTTTGAGAAAGGAACTGTATTTTAACCCTTGAAGTCCAGTCACAACTGTATGTCCCACCTGATGTAACAATAACTAAATATTATTTTTTACATTTTTTGTTTGTGGGGTTCGCATGATTCTGAGAGTAAACAGCGATTATTTCCTTGAACAGCTTTAATCAGTTTATCTTTGAAATTTTGAAGTGGTGTGTTTTATATGAGGAGTGGAGTGAATTCTTTTAAATATTATTTAGAAGGACTTGGCTTTAAACAGTATTTAGATGAAATTTATGCTTCAAAGAGTGTAAGTACTCATATTAGGTCTTTTGGAATTGAATTTGGAACTATTCTTTTAAATTTCTTGAATTTAATAAAAGGTATAAACGAAACAATTCCTGTGTTTTCGTACCACGCAATAAGAACGTATAAGACCATGATCAGGTGTAGCGTCACGCATTCTATACTTCGGCTTCGCGCTATGGCTGCTTGACCTTCGTATATAAGAGGCCAAGTGGACCCTGAAATCGGCCTGAGCATGGCGACGAAGAGAATAATTCTTTTCCCTGCCATTAAGCAGTTCCTGGTCGTCCAGACTGTTTAGTGCCGGTTACTACGTTTCATTTCATAATGCTACAACAAGATATTAAGGCAAATAGCTAGCTCATTATCGAGATTCCGTGTGCTAAGGACCATGATCGAAGCATTCTTAGATATTATTTGGAAATCCCGCAACAAGTTTTAGACCGACGTAAGGACATTCGGAACTGACTACACTGAAAACTTGGCTCGGTCCATTATGAATCGACGGAAAAAAATAATTTTCAGGAAAAAGGAACAATTGAGCTTTCTTCAGCTATATTTAAGCGTTCCAGTATACGTGAAATGTAAGCAATTAAAATTTATTTGTGGGTTAGCTCAGTTAAAGCGTCTGGCTGCGGGCTGAAGCACCGAACTTCGTATCCAGTAAATGCAGTGGGTTCTTTCCTCGAGAGTAAATTGGCCGGTGCGTGAAGCTAACAAGTCACCTTTATTTTGTGGAGCTTTATCTCCACTTCCTAATTCGTCTTCATGGCATGGTACATAAGCAAGAGAACGAATTTGCCTTTTCCTTGGCCCGGGTAAAGAAGTAGTGGGTTATGAGATTTGAGGTGTTCTCGGCGGTGAGGATAATGATATTCTTGTTCTGGGTTTTGGCGCCGTGTACACTCGTCGGGACTTGCCAACGTTTCGCAGAATCATTCTGTCTTTATTTTCAAGGCTGACGTTTCAGTCATGAAGATGGAGACAGTAAAAAACGTGGACTACAGAGAGGTCGGACGGAGGAAAAAGTTAGTTTAAGGTGGGATCCACGAAGTTTTATTTAGTCCATTGTCTGCAATTAAATGTTAAATATGGTAGAGTGCGATATAGCCATACATCTTTCAAGAACGATAAGCAATGTATAATAGAAAGCAGTGGAACAACAGAATGTCAGATACGAAATGTGACATCTCAGTTGTTTATTTCATGCTATTTTAGTCTTGTCATGGAATGAGGCAGACGTCACAGAGGGAGAAAGTATGCAAATTTATCTTGTGTCACAGCTCGAATTAGAGGCAGTGTGTTGACACACACTGAGCATGGGATATTTTAAGTACTTATCTTTAATTCTTCTAATTTAGTTCCTTAGAAATAATTTCTGTTTCTAAATATACATTCTGATGCTTGTATGTTCTACAGAATGTAACAAAAGTTTGACTGTCTGTTAATATTTAATTAAATGTTACTGTAATTACGTTGTTTACGACAGAAGGCTAGAAATTGTCTGATGGAGAACGACATATAACTGAACAGGACATGTTGAAATATAATGTAACATCACGGAAACACAGCCATGTGTGGTAGTGGGAATGATGTGTTTGTTGTAACCTACCCGATTTGTGAATCTGTATTGAAACTAGATTTTCTATTTTAAATTACGTTACTACTTATGCGTACTGATCATACAATGAAGCTTCCTTTCTTTACAGGTAGCAAGTAGCCTATATCGGAAGGGGTACCGACATTTATTGCGAGCAAAATCAATATTTTACATTTCATGTGACGTCATTAATATTGTCATTAATAAGTATTGAGGTAGTTAATACAGTCACTGCCTACCGATAACTAATAACTGCATGGTGCACATCGTTTTTGAGAAGTTAATAGTAATTAATTAAGAATCTTATCGCCTTTTATGGAATGCAAATTTTTCTTATCTTGTTCATCAGAACTCGCCATCCTGAGCGAGAAGTATCCAGTATTTCCTTACCCCATGTGTCTAAGATCAATTTTAATGTTATCTCATCTTCTGTACCTACATTTCACCATCATGGGAATTTTTCTCCGTGTTTCGACATATAGGATCGAGTTGATTTTCTGCGGATTTGACCACACTGCACAGGATCTCAACCTTGGAGTTTCACCGACCTTTCCATGAGGTGAAGCGAAGGTACTGTCTTTTGTTTGGTCTGGATGTCAGCTGGTGGGAACCGGTTTGACTCTTGCGAGATTCACATCTGCTGTGCTTTGTCGCCATTCGGAGTTATTGTCTATAGGGCTGTCCTTGGAGGAACTGTCGGTAATTTAATATTATTACCACAGTTTATATTTGTTTCTATCGTCCATAATATTCCAAATGATGTAACAACTCAACCGCCATGCTCCGTGTTATCGGATAATTATTTGTAGAAAAGAAACTAATGTTGCCACGAACTAGATGTGTTATAGCTACATTTGTTTTCTACTCACACAGATCTCGAAAGGGGGAAAATGCCACAGCTTTAATACTTTTGTACACCTTCAGAAATTCCCCATTCCCCGACAGGTTTTACCGGTGACGGTTCATATTTGTATTCTGCCGTTACCCTATACGATTCTCAACACAAACCTCGGCTGTTTTGATAGAGGTTTCCCGTGGATTTCCTCTGTCTCTGTGTCTTAAAGTGCTCCTTTAAAGTAAAGTATAGCTGTCACACTATATGCCATGTAGACGCTTGGGTGGGAGAGGAATATAGTTCCTACTCATTCTTAACTTCGGCACTGGGTGGGAATGAGTGGTCAGCATCACGCCCGGCCGCGCTTATACCCTCGGGAAGGGACCCCGGTACCCATTGTATAGGATGCTGGGTGGACCCCAGAGCCGGCCTGGACGCAGAGGCTAGAGGAAAAATCCTTTGCCCCCGTCGGGGATCGAACCCCGAACTTTTGCACCAAATTCAACGGTGGAAAACAAATTTTCTCCGTAGCCCTATTTCTTATAGCACTAGACTGTCTCCTGCTCTGAGGTTGAAACGGTCTTTTCGACGTTTGGCCGAACTCCTTGGATGAGGGGTTTGTCCGAAGCAAGGCCTCTACCTGCACCGGGTAGCATAACAAAGAAAGAGGACGAAACATCAAGGGAAGAGGCCACTTTAAGGACCCAGTCGTAGATTGGAGGGTAATATTAAAATGGATTCCAGAGAAGGTGGCTCAGGTTTGGACCCAGATTTCTTCTTTAGCTGATGCAGTGATGAACTTTGGGGTTCCATAAATGCGGACAGTTTCTTGATGGAATGAGGAACAGAAAAGAAGGAAAATTCTTTACAATAGAACTGATTATTTTCCTTAATATTAATTTCAGTATTATCTTTCCACGACGTCACGGTGCTCCAAGTGGTAATGTCTGCCTACGAATAAAACGTACGTAGACAACAAACTGCTTGACAACAGTGACGGTTTGTTGAGAGGACTCTGTGTTTGTCCAGCTTATGAATTAGCTCTCGATCTGATAATTCTGAGTGACCTTGCCATAAACATTGTATTGAAACCAAGTACCACAGTATTGACGAAATGGAAGTACTGTTAACGTTCGATTTCATCAAGGTGTTTAAAATATTTGTAAACAGTGAAAGGAAGGTTGAAAGTTTGACCATGGGTTAGTAATTGTTAACGATTACTCAAACACCTGCAAAATGAAGTAAAACGAAACGCTGTGGATTACTGCAACATTTAAACTCTTTATATTTTCTACTGACATTCAATATTATTATTTATTGCATGTTGACTTTAGGTTTATAATTGGTGACAGCAGTTGCATATAACTGTAGCGTAGTCAGTATTAAGATATGAGAAATGCACGGATGAAAGTAAATTTTATATATCTTATATTGGCCTACCTCCATTCGGACACGAGACTTTAACGTGATGCCATGTTATGATCTGCTTCCTAGATGCAGTATGCAAATTGTAACAGTAAACACGAACCGTAACATCACAGTTAATTAAGATTTGATAATTTTTAATTTTGTTATAACAACAATAAATATGTGTGCTCTACAGCCAACAAAATAGGCTATTTTCAAAATATTTTAGTGAGTAAAAGTGAAATTTGATGTAGTGAACACACTTTCACTTTCGTTAGCCCTGTGAAACTGAGAAGACAAGGGGAGATTCCTTTAGGCTGGTTGCAGTTGTCAGTATAACTGCTTCGAGACATCAGTTTTGGGCCCTACAACAACAGTAATTTTTTTTTTTTGGGGGGGGGAGGTATCAGACCGAAGGTGTAAACAATACATCATATTTATTAGCAAAGCAAAAATCCGAATTGTGTTGCATTTGAGCTGAACTGCTTGGTAATTCTTTGTAAAAGATTATAAATATTACTTTCTTGTTTTTGGAAAGTCATTTACTATTTACGTTATTGTGGGAAATGACCTACTAATTGGTCGATATAGGTCGATACTGATGTAAATGTAATAGCGATTGGTTCCTTTGTACAAGCCAGTAGTCAGTCGCCCTGAGATACGAAATATATGCCTAGCTGAAACCTGACCTCCAGATATTCTTGAATTCTTCCATGGAACTATATAATATTATACGATATTATGTTCCAAGAAATAGTTGACCCCAACTAAGACCAACAGAACCCAGCCATTGGAAACATACCAACAGGCCCCCCCGAGGTTGGGTTATGACGTCATTAATACGGTGTGTGTGTGTGTGTGTGTGTGTGTTTTTCAGATTAGAGTATCAACGAACTGTGGCTTTTTATGTTGCCCCCATTTCTTCTTCTAATATGAGAATAAACAAAGCACGAGCTGACGTACATTGGGTCCACTTGATTATACATAAGAATCCGGCCTGCTGGTGGAAAATTCTGAAACAAAGTGCAGTGACCGAACTCATATTTGTTCTGTTTACAAAGCGTATTGTCGAAAGCATCTTGTGTCGGTATGCGAGCTGATTTCGTTTGGCCTACCACTAAGCTGCTTAAAGGAATCCGATTATTGTTTCCTCACGAATTCACTGTCATGACAGAAGTAACTTTTGATGTCGGGAATTACCATGCAGCTAGGCTGTTATTTAGTAGCATCTGTTAAGCGTACACATACGCTCGCAAGGTTCGTAGATCACTTAAAATTCTTTTGGCATGCAAGATGCAGAATGTTCGCCGTCATTGTACTAATCTAGACAACTGTAGAAGTTGTGCGATATATGTTGACGTTATTGTGTGCATATAATGAACACTATATGTAATAAAATATGGCGAATAGTATTTTCCAATTATAACAGTACCCAGAGGTTCATTACTCTACAGGGCACAGACCGTTGTCTCATCAAACCGGCTCCGAGGCC
>NW_019059978.1:441571-457718 GCF_000696155.1 Zootermopsis nevadensis | reverse complement strand
AGTGGTGCTTGCTGCCTCGATCATCAGTGAAATGAGCAACAACCCAGAAGAGGACCTAAAATCTCACGGTTTAAAGTTCCTTTGCCACAGTTTAAAATAAAAATTATGTATGAATATTTCCGTCTTCTGGGTTGTTGCGCTGTGTAGTTTGGTCGATGTTAACCAACGTTTCAGAGGTCATACTGCGATTCATCGCCCTGATGACGGAGGCAGTATGACCTCTGAAACGTTGGTAAACATCTGCCATACTACACAGCGCAACAACCCAGAAGACGGAAATATTCATACTCACCGCTGTGAGAACCTCAAGTCTTACAAAAATTATGTAGCATTGAATGAGGTGGTAATATAACAATGAATGGGGAATAGGCAAGGTTACGGAAGGACACGAATATGACCTGTTTGAGAAGTAATCCTTGCATTGCTGTGGGAAGAGTGAACTGCATACTGATCAGAATAGTCTGCAGGTCGATCGAGTTTTGAACTTGGTACAGTCGAATACAAGACCAGAGTGTTACCGTTACAGAAGCCTATTCAGTCAAAATTCAGAGTGGAGTCAGTTATTAGACATGGCAGAAAATCCACATTTCTTGCGAAAATGTTTATGGATAAATGTTATGTGCGATTGGAGCATAATATGTAAGTATAGTAATGCCATTTTAATTACTATAGCACGTTATACATCAGTTTGTAGTTTGTTTTGTATATTATGCATAACCTTGTATATTTTGGGAATTAAATTAAATCTGACTTCAATATTTGTCCTAACTAGGGCTTTTTGCATTCATAAGATACATGCACGGAAGCTTGACTTTCAGGAGACTGATTTGCTATTACTTTTGAAACGTATTAACCATCGTGGTGTAAAGGTTAGCCTTCCTCTTTCGCGTTTGGTAAATGGCGGGTTCAAATCATGTTTTAGGCATGGGCTAACCTGATTGAGATTTTCTTGATTTTCCTAAGAATATCCAGGTGAGTTTCAGGATCTCTTTCTGAAGTAAGGTGTTCCTAGATACCGCTGTTTATAATCATCCCTGCATTTGACTCTTAAGAAGTACGTAGTTTAGTGTTGTTAAACCAAGAAACGAAATGGCAGAACAATTATTACAAATCGAATACCCCTCCCCCAAAGAAAACAAACAAAACAAATACAAGCAAAGTTACCCGTTAAGACTACACAATAATCTACAAAAAATTTCAACAGTTTGCAAGATTTAGGCTTACGTAATTTGATGTAAAGAGCAAATAGGTGTTTTAATGATACTGTCGTGTAGAGGTTGGGTGAATCTGAGCAAACATCCCGTAAAAACAAATAACGACACAAGGTTTTCGTAACCTAGATGACTGAGCAGTCTGAGTAACCGTGGTGACGTGCAACACCGACCTTGTTTGTCGTCATTAAGGTGAGGCATTGCGTGTGAGCTCCATCTCATCATACGTCCTCTACCTCCTTTTCATGCGGAACCTGGAATGCTGTTTGCTCTGCTGTCTGTTAGCTGATTGTCATCCATATATGCACTAGCTAATGCAGACCAAATAAGGAAGAAAACACCTTCATTTACATCCCCCTTCCAATTAATACTTATCGGCCTTTGAGGTCAGTAACAGAATTCTGAATTCCACAATAACATTGTTATTTTCTAACCGGCTTCATCCCATTGTCTTTCTCACCAGCTCGCTGATGTCAACCCACTGGCCTGTTTAGAATAGTCCAGGAACTACGAATCCTTGGACATCCAATAGGTTTTTCAACAGGTGATTGGTTCATTGATTCAAGGCGTCTACATACACGGAGCAACACACGGGATTCGAATCTGCGATCCCAGGGCGATTTCCCTGATGATGGAGGCAGCAGTCTTCTACCAGACAACAAGGCGCGTCATTCCTTTTTTATAGTTTCCATGACTTTAAAATAATACAGACCAAGCAGTTTTCAGCCATATTGTCACGAAGATGGTCTGATCGTCCTGATTTGGAAAGCTAGATTAAGAACTGGCAACCATGCCGATACTTTTAAATACCTTTAGCCAGACTTTTGCTTTGTTGTTCGTTGAATTGCCTCCTCACCTGAAGGCACCAGTACTTGAATGGGGTGTAAAGAGAGCTTCTCCACACAAAGGATCCAAGTGCAAACAAAGCCATAACGTGGGAAACAGTTGCCGGACAGACAAGGTCTGTGCAGGTATTAGAAACAAGTAAGAATTGGTCACATTGTAGAACCGGTCCTCAGTGGTCACAGTTGGAGTATCCCTGGCTCAAATATAATGTTTCCCACTCAGTCATTGTTAAATGCAAACACTTTATATTTCGAATGGTAACGGAAAGTGTCAGTATAGTGACTGGCTAAGGGCTGGACGACCTGGGTTCGATCCCCAACGGGGGCAGAGGATTTTCCTCTTGCCTCTGCGTCCAGACAGGTTCTAGGGCCCACCCAGCCTCCTGTCCACTGGGCACTGGGGTCCTTTCCCAGGGGTAAAACACGGCCGGGGCGTGATACTGACCACTCAACCCCTTCTAGTGCCGAGGTCAAGAATGAATTCTCTCCCCCCAAGCGCCTATATGGTGTATAGTGGGACAGCTTTATTTTTACTTAACGGAAAGTGTGGACATCAAAATGATTTTAAAACCTTCTCGCGTTGAACAACTTTTGGTTTGTTCTGTATGATTCAAGTCTCTGAATCAAAAAATCATTGTATCAACAGTCAGCGTTCCTGATTAAGGTTTAAATTTGTTCCTGTGCCTGAACACCAGACAGGAGGTGGAGATGAAGTTCCACACTTCCGAGCAAAATGAACGTACAGCTTCACGTTCCGGTCGCTTTATTCCGATACTCATTAGACAGGTAGCTAGGTGGCCATGGTGGCCTCTGGTCCACGACAGTAGCATTACTGAGTTATCTCATGTCCCCTGTATGGAAGGAATGAAAATGTAGAAAAGGGGGAGGGTCTAACTACGCTAGGCCTATTTGATAAAACCAGTCCCTGCGCGTTATCAAGCTTCAGCAACACATGCGTGTTATCCAATGAAGTATACTACATGTCCACTTTGTTTCAAGGAATTCCTGTTGGTTGTTGTTCGCCTGCTGCAGAAGTATCTTTTTCCGCCATCCAATTTATGAAGGCATAAGGCGCTGACAGTGTGTATTACATCTGTTAATAAAAATATGATTAAGGGAGACATTTCCAACAAACGGTAAATGTATCAGCGTGACATTTGTGACTATTGGGGTCAGTGCATAGGTCGCTGATGTCAATCGATGACGACTTTGCTACTTTTTTAGTCTGCCCTAGATAAAATCTTACAGTATTCCGTGCTTAGGTGGGTCTAAATCAATAACATTAATAACATTGACAGGCCTCGTAAAAACTGGAACGCCAGCATGGAGTTGGAGAGAGGATAACCTGTAAAAGATCTGTATCCTACTGAAACTCTGTGATTGTAAATGTATGTGGAGGAATAGCCATATCGTGGACACTATTTTTCAGAACGTCAATATTGTCCGTGTTGTAAGATTTGAGGTTTCCACAGCGCCCTGATGACGGAGGCAGTATGACCTCTGAAACGTTGGCAAACATCGACCAGACTACACAGCGCAACAACCCAGAAGACAGAAATCTTCATTGTCCGTGTTCCCTGAGCACTATTAATATTACTGCACATCAGAAAAGTTCAGTCTGAATAACGTGATAAGCTGGTCACACTGTTTTCTTATGATTTGAAGCCAGTAGTAGCAAAAGGTTGTTGTATGCTTAGCCTACATTACTTCTTTATAAGACAAGATGTTAGGAACCATATACATAGTTCGTGCGTACGTTTTTCTGTATGTTTGTCCCGTCTAATAACTTTTCGTAATTGAAAGAATTTCGTGACTCATATTCTTGCTGCTTATCATGCCTTTGGAGGCGAACCCATTATTTAACTTTCTATTTACCTGGGTGGGATTTGAGGTTTTCACTGCGGTGAGTCTGAAGATGACTGTCTTCCGGGTTGTTGCGCTGTGTAGTCTGGTACAAGTTTACCGACGCCCTGTATCAGTATTTCATGGACGGGGGTAGGGTTGATAGAAATGTCCATTCCTTTTTGAAACGGTAACTTTAACCTCTTATATTTTGATACAAGTTTCGACTGTGGTTTCATTCTGTACCTTTAAAATGTATTGTCACAACTACCACAGCCACCCATTAAGGAAACTTCGCTTTAGCATGGACTTTTCCCTTAATTCGACCCACATAAATATTAAACAATTACGTAATTGTACCCAGGTACTGTTACAGTAAATGTGATTACAGAATGATTGTATTTTCGACCGTGTTATCTCTTTACAGGCGTGTTCTGTAGAAACTTAAAAATTTACGTATCATTTTTGTGGTGACAGAAAGTTTCATTTGTTGTAAAATACGTTGCCATCGCTTCTTTCTTGGAATTTTAGAAAAACTGAATTGGTCGTTTGTAAAATGACGTAAGTCCATAAATTTCACTTTCGAGAGAAAGAATTATAGCAAACACATAATTAAATAATTTAAGATTGATCTCCCTCCAACAAAAATAATCGGCAAATTTAATATTTTATACAGTTGTATGTAGTTTACCAACACCTGGACACATAGGGGACGTTCTTTTTGGAATCGTGTTGTTTTTACAGGTGTCCATATAATAATCATATGGTTCCATGTCTTTTTTTACTGATGGGTTGACGAATTTAAGTTTAAGTCGCCGAGGGATTCAGAAATTTCATTATGGTGAGTGAGAAGAGTTCGTTCAGTAAAAAGTGACCTAAGTTCAGGACTCATATAGGTGGCTTCGTATATTCATATTTCTTTACGTCTGGGGAAAATGAAAAGAACTTTGTGAGGACTTTGCAAAGTTTGTTTTCCGTTTCCTCAACTTCTGGGACTTCCACTCCTTTGTCCTGGCACCGGTGGAAGAAGTCTTGACTTGTTTCAAAGTACTATTCCAGCGTTTGCCTAGAAGGACTGATATAAACCGCAAAAACAGGAAAGCCGGTGTTCCGTCCAACGATTCGAACTGGATGATTCCTCAGTATGAAGCACGATATGCTAGGGCGATGCTGATAGTGCATTTTGACGGCATGTAGAGGAAACGCTCTTGGTTTATTTTAACCGTTACCACGCTGGGTTTCTCTATAAAGGATTTGCGTTTCCCGGTATTGTAAGGACTTTACTTGTGAAATTCCTAAACATGATGACACAGGTTTCGGTTTGCTGTCTATTAAATAACAAACGTGTTGAAAGGCGGAAAGTCAAATGCTTCTGAACAGAATGCTCGTAGATATTTATATTTAGTGCTTAACCCTTGGAAACCCGAAGCTCGTGTAAATAATATTTAAAGATGAGGTTCATTCCTCAAAGAAAACGCAACACTTCATTGCGAATGTCGAGTTGTTAACGGAATTTCAGGAAAAAATAGTTTTTTACTCTGAGAATAGTATGAAATCCATAAATACACTGTTGAGTGTTAAATAAAGTGGTACGTATAAGTACCACTGTGCTTTAAAAGATACAACTCTGACACCAGCACGAAGATATGCAATTCAGATGAGGCAATCATGCGTTCTGCTAGAATGCAGATTCTGTCGGAAACATCGCATTTTCAAAGCGACGCAAATAGCTTGCTATGAGTACAGTACGTGAGCAAGTTTGCTGCAGTTTGGCAAGTGAAAATTTGTTTTCGTGTCACTGCTTACGTCACGAAACGCCGTCTAGGAGGTAAGTAGGTCACAGACTGTAGAGCCCAGAATACTTCAGCAGTGCGGCAATGTATTCCGAGTGGTTTTTTTGTGTTGAAGAAAGGTGAAGCTCTGCTTAGACATCTTCCGGACGTGTGATCTTTCTGGCAACGTTGTATGCTTGATAAACAAAGCGCAGTAAAAGAATCTTACGAGATGGAAAGAAAAGGTGTATGAAGAGGGGACAATGTAGACAAGAACCTCTACCTAAAAGACCACTCGTCTGACAGAGCATTCAACCGAATGCAGGTTATTTCATGGTCAACTTGTATGTCTTGGCAGGAAAAATGTGGTCGAATATTATTTCCAATGAGTCCAGGAAAATGTGCTTGAATAAATGTAATAAAACTTTCTTGATGATTGTTCTCAGTCACTTTTTCTCTGGCTAATTTTTATTGAACTACGTCTTTCAGCCCAATATGACCATCACCATGTTCGTCATTGCACAGCAACTGTGGTGCTGTTTATATTCCCGATTTTGTCAGAAGCAGTAATAAAATAAAACATGAAATCAGTGGTTAGAGCTCCGTTAAGATGTAAGATTTGAGGTTTTCACAGTGGTGAGTTTGAAGATTTCTGTCTTCTGGGTTGTTGCGCTGCGTAGTCTGGTCGATGTTAACCAACGTTTCAGAGGTCTTCCTGCCTCCGTCATCAGGGCGATGAAGCTTTCTGTCTTCTGGGTTGTTGCGCTGCGTAGTCTGGTCGATGTTAACCAACGTTTCAGAGGTCTTCCTGCCTCCGTCATCAGGGCGATGAAGCTTTCTGTCTTCTGGGTTGTTGCGCTGCGTAGTCTGGTCGATGTTAACCAACGTTTCAGAGGTTATACTGCCTCCGTCATCAGAGCGATTCATCACCAACCCAGAAGACAGAAATCTTTATGGTTAAGATATTTTTAACTGTAGAACCAGTTAAAACTTGATAGCAGAACATTTCGATGTTCATGGTCGCCGTCTGAATTATGATGATGTGTGGGGACATCTCGCCCTCATGCGAACCCGAATCCCATATACAAAATCCCATTGCTGCACATACGTTATGGTTGATTCTCGTATTGTTTAACAACGCCGTTTCAGCTGCACAGGTTATATACCAACAAATGATATGAGATTATGAATGGGGAGCAGTCAGTGATTCAAAAGAAGATGGTTGTTTTGTTTGAAGGTATTATCTTAGCATTCACTCGAAGTTGCCGAGAAATACCAGGATAGACGGATACCTGGCCCTGATTTCAAACTGACGAATAGAAACAGACCTTCAGCCTGTTACCGCCACACCAGTCTGCTTAGACACGAAGAGAAAGGTTTTATTAAAATCAGATCATTTGGTGTTATTCAGTTCATCGAATACATTAATATAACAATTTATTCTTTTATTTTTAACATACATGGGTTGGAAACAAATGTGACCTATTTATGTGTTTATTATTGGCATATCTAACCAGCTTTATGGAGTGGAGTGGATTCTTTCCAGTAATGTGAATCGCTTGTTTGTTCAAGAAATTTTCCGTCTTTGTGGAATTTGAAAATGCATTACCATATTTACTAGAGCCCTATCCTGAAATTGATGAATGTAGCCCACATCCTCATGTCCTTTTTCTCTAAGATTAATGTTAACATTATCTTCCCATCTACGCCGACACAGTATCAAACAACGTAATCTGGCATTAACAGCTCGCAAATTTATACTGCGTACTGGACAATCATGCTACGACCTTGTCAGTTCTGTGCTTTTTATTAAGAACAGTGAAGTTGAATGTCTAATAGCGTAACGTAAATGTCTTATTCGTGTGTTAAATGGTGATGGTTTCACTGCTGTTCTTAATGTTACTGCATCAGAAAAACTATTTCGTAACAGTTCACAAAATAGGTTAATAAATTCATAATTATTCCTAATTTCATATTTTTCTTTTAATGATTTTCACGACTTATCTAAATTCATACTATCTGGCCGTTATACGAAAAAAAATTATAGTTTGTTTTGACATATGTAGGTCTGTGGCTTGTACGTAATTCATCATGTGACATTCTGCTCATTTGGTCTCGGTTAGTGACGTCTTTTCTTTATCTCTTCTTCACTCGTTTCTTTCTTTCCTATGTAACCTACATAGCGGATTCTGCATCCTCTCCATACGTCACACTCGTGCTGAAAAGCTAATGGGGCTTTACGATTCGAGTTTTCTGTTTCTTATTTTTTTTGCGCCCATTTTGAGCTTAATCTTCATTATGATGTAGGTCTCGTGATCTTTTAATTAGTTTTCTTAAATTATCGAATCACGTCATTACGACGTAAGTTAGTGGTGACCATCTTGGTCTCTGTTTGCTTGACAGGGATATATGTAGGAATCTTCTTTCTTAGATGGGAGCATTCAGAGGTAATTTTACTCCCAATAATAGGATGATGGCCGACAGAGGTGATATGCTGCTTAACATACCGAGAGTTGTTTTGTTTCATTGGACCGACCATCTAAAACTCAGCCGTTGTCCCCCTACCTTTTGACAGAGTTTTTGTAGGACAGTAGCCATTTCGAGGATTAAAATACGCTAACTTATTTCTAGAGACTGCAACAATTTAAGTGTAGCAGCATCATTCAGGACTCATGCGTACTGTCAGTTCATGGCTGACAATATGTAATCTCGATTTAAAAAGTAAAATTACTTTTTAGAGAACAAAGAAGTAATTTTAATATGTTTCGTAATATTGCGCGATCACATTATTCAACACGACAGAGTGATGTTTCAGGTTCTCACCGCTGCGAGTATGAGGACGATAGTCTTATGAGATAATGCTGGGATAATGGTAGGATAATGAGTCGATTAGAGGATGATGAGTGGATGTTGGGGGAGGGGGTCATAGAGGAGGGGACGGTAGTGTGATAGTGTGGTGATTCTGGTGTGATGCTGAAGGGATAATAGTGGGATAGTGAGTACATCATGGTGGAATAATGGTGGGGATAATGTTGGAGTAATGAAGGGATAACGGTAAGATATGCGGGATAATGGCATAATGGGATAATGAGGTATAGGTGGGATGAAGAGTGTTAATTGTGGGATGACGAGGGGATAATGTACGGATAATGGAGGGATTATGAGGGATGATGAAAGGATAATGGAGGATGATGGGAGATAATGAGGGGATAATGGTGGGATAATGAAAGTACTGTGAGGATAATTGTCGGCGTTGAAATTGAAAAATATGGTTATTACTTTACATGAAAACGCATAGTTCTTGCATTTGTTTTTGTAAATATAGAGAAGGATAATATTATAATTGATCTCAAAGAAAGAAATGGAATGTGAGGATTTTAATTAAATTCTTCTCGCTCGGGAAGGGGTTTCTGTAAACACATTAACGAGTCATTGCGTTCCACAAAAGGCGTAAAGCTGTCCCACTATACGTCATGTAGGCGCTTAGGGGGAGAGCTTTACTCGTTCTTAACCTCGGCACTAGGTGGGAGTGAGTTGTCCCACAAAAGGCGTAAAATTCTTAACTGAGAGAAGGACTCCTTAACTGACCATCTAACTCGTATCAGACAAAAACTGTTCTACATATTGTCATCCAGACAATAACAAAGAAATATCGAAAGTGAAGATGTAATTTTGACCGTTTGCACCGGGAAGAGCCGCTTTTACGTTCCGATAAAAGCCAGCGTTTTTCTTGCATGTGATGTCCCAGAAGCCTCTGGCTCATAACTGAAATGGAAGGTCGCATTGGACTTTATCACAAGAGAACGCTACTCTCACTATTATGAACCAGATGAATCCCGTCCACATCATGCCGATTTCTGATTTCCTTAAAATCGATTTTAATATTGGTTCCGAACAACAGTGTGTGGACCTGGTATTGCTTCCTCACATACACGAAGTGCTGTTCAGCTAAGTCACGTATTAAGAAGAACTGGTGTCTTTGTATCATCAGACGCTATGCTATGCGAAGATAATAGTACAATTGGCAGAGTTCTTGATTGGGCTGACCTTACGAATGCTTTTAAATGTTATGTGAATTGCTCCACTCGTGTTGTGGAAATTGTCCTTCACCAGATGTGGTGGCAACCAGTCAGTCTCGGCGTTAGAGGGCATTCCTTTATTGCCCTCCCCCCTCGTGCCACAACAGTCATTGTTCCTCCCCCCTGCTCCACTTCCTCTTGGAAGGTCATCCGTCCGGTGACAATGACATCAAAGTAACACGTCCGCCCTGCTGTGTTTGCACGACATTCACTTTTGGACTTAGCAATAGTTCCAGAATTGTGAAACACTGTGAACTCGCTGTTGCATCAAAATGTGGGTCACATCCCTCAAGTGGAAGCAGATTTTTTATTTTGGGATAATATTTCAACTTGCGTTGGGACAGAGGAGGCAGCAAACTTCATTCTCGTCGCCGTGAAAATTTCACATTCCACTTGCTGTAAATCTAGATCTTTCGGTTGTTCCAGTCAAAACTTGCAGGCATTTTTGCAGAACAGTTACCGTACCACACCCAGCCCGAGACCACTTCTAACCAAGCCGCGAAATTGTTTCTTAATTTGTTACAAGTTATTACAAGCTCATTTATTTCCTTTATTCTGGAGGATTTGGAAAAGAAAATCATGATTCTAATCTCTTCTGCTGCTTTAAGTGCAAATGCCACACATGCTATTGAATTTAAAACTCTATTTGTAAAGTGCAAATTTTCCAGGAGCAAATTTAAAATAATATGTAACTCTGCAGGAATTTGCACAAATATTTGTAATTTACGAATAAGTAGTGTTAACTGTAAGGAAAATTGCTCTGTGTTTTAAAAAATAGTGGCAGGAGGGGTTTCGTGACCATTGGGCCCAAAGGAAGAAAAAGGCAGACCGCACTGACCTACACCATTTTGATTCACAGGAGATTCTGGAGGGGTTGTAACTGAATAGGACAAATTGGTTGTTTCTTCTCGTGTATACTGGTCACACGATAATATTATGCCTCTTGTGTCGTGACAGAGTGGTTAGTATCCCTGATTCATACTTCGTATTTGGGATATCCAGGGTTCAAATGTCAATCCGGTCAATCTGGCTGAGTTATGTCATGGTATATTTTACATATCGGTCTGTGTGTTGTGACGTCATCCAAAGATCAGTAATCTTAAACCATTTGCACTTTTGGAACTATATTGATTGACGCTAGTTTCCACTTTTAAAACACGCAGGACTACAGCACCGGATCGGAAATACAGAGACAAAATATTTTGCAGTAACATGATCTTCAGTTGTATTGAGAACGGTCGTTTGATTTAAAACCACTCATACTTGTAAGCACGTTTTATGGCTGTTGCCTGCTCTGTTCCTTTTTTATGTAAACTTAGGAAGGATTCTCATCATCTGCCCAAGAAATGCAGACATTGCGTCATGGAGATAAGTTACGTGGTCATTCGGTCAGTCATTTGCTTGTTTTTCCATGTACACCAGCATATGTATATTGATATAATTTATTCTTATGTGTGGTTATTTCATTACGCTGTCAGGCGAAATAGCGTACGATTATAGGATGGTTAATGAACAATGAACTGGAAAGGATGTGGAAGAAAGCTACCGTGGCTTAATTTAAGGTATTATCCCGGCATTTGTCTGATATTATTTCGACATCTTGTGAAAGAGTAGTGATTATAATAAAACGATGACATTGAAAACTTCGTGACCTTATGTGGAAGTGATATAGTCATTGATATTTTTTTCACTGATTGTATGACGTATATATGCAACATTTTAAGCGCACTATAGGCTATCTCCAGACTAACACGTGCTACTTTTCTCAAGTTTTGTTGTCAAATGTTTTCTTTCTGATTATGTAGGTATATGTTTCATTTATATATATATATATATATATTGAAAGTGGTGATGACAATGATTATTGAGTGTTGTGTGATTTATCCCGAAGAACTGCTTTGTCATTTGTTCATAAGCGTGAAAATAAAGAAAGGTAAACAATGCTTTTGTCATTCCTGTAATTTCACTTCAGTTGGCAAATGGATGCAGTAAGTGTTGTTCATATATTTAGTACTAAGATGTTCTGATTCTATGGATTGAAGAGCCTTCTCCAAAGGATAAATTAATGTCGTCCTGTTAATAAGCAATGGCCGAAATTGTAAGGCCACCGACTAGTATGTGGTGAAGAGTGCTCAAGACTAATAACATTTTGAATATCGTCTTTTTATTCTTTGGGGTGTGGTGGTAATTTGTAATGAGTGCGCGGTAATGAATGGTAAAGTTATAAGTTGTCAACACGCGCATGCACACGTACAGTTTCATGAACACTCCCGTTTGTATGAATGTAAGACATGCATTTTTTTTTCAGACTGGAATGAATACAGACAGCGGTCTGACAGTGAGAGAAGCAGCGTTCGACGGAATTAACGAGTGAGTACAGTTATGGTACTGAATTATAGAAATACAACCAATAACACTTTGAGACTGCACTTCAAGAGACAGTTGTACATACTTTCGCCATCTGTTGTGAACTATTGGAACTAGGTCTTTGGCTCATTCGAACTCCATATTGTTTCACAGTTTGCTCTAAAAGAATATGATCAATAAAACAAGCAATTATTAATTAAGCCACAGAAAAGAATTATAGTGTATGGCCATGAAATTATGAATCATTATAGACACCCAAAGAGAAGGGAATGTAATAGATATTTTGGGCAGAATTTGACGTTGCTAAAGGGAAGTCATTTTGTTTGCGTCAAGACTACACAAATTTATTTACGTTTATCTTATTGCTTTTCATAGTATCATTTAAACAGAACCTTAATTGAACTGTGTTGTTTTTAGATTCACTGTAGACAACAAGCTGTTGCATCCAGAAATAGCAGAATGGTAAGTGTGTGTTAAAGTCAGCAATTGAATGTCTAGCCCTTTACGAATTTCGAGAGGCCGCTGCAGTACAGGCTTGTAAGTGATCAGAGAAGCAGACACACATGTCGGGTAACAGTGATGCAGTGTGATTTTATTCATTAAATTATTTGTGCATTAGATTAATGTGACTATGATGATCTAACACAATACTGGAATACGTTCATTAAACCCATGAAATTAATAGTTGTGATATCAATCTGGCATCTACAAGAAAAAAAGCAAAATCAAATAAAGCAAGGGAGAATAGAAAAGTGTACCCCAGGACTCCTATGGGGAGGTAACCAGGCCAATAAGTTGAGCAATATCATCTTTGTAGAAGAGGCCTCTTTAAATTATGCAGTTAATTGTGTTAACAAATGTTTAAAATGTCAAGATCAATTGTAAAGCAAGTATTTTACACAGGTGGAAAAGTATTATTTTATGACACCTCACCACTATCAATGGTATGGGGAAATTTAACTGTGTCTTGTTTATCAAAGTCTGAGGCAGTTTCGAAATGTGGTAAAAGAGACGATTTAGGTCAAACAACTATAATTATGCAAGATGGTTTGGATATACAGGAGTTACCAGCAATTGTAAGGAAAGTGAAGGATGTTGGTTTAGTGTCTCTACAGAATTGTTTGAGTTCTACCAACAGTGATTATGCAAAGAATGAAGGGCGTATTTGTTCACATACTCCTAACATATCTAAAGAAAGAAATGAAAATTCTGAGAATGTGACCCATGTAGATAATGATACAGAAACCACCGAAATAATTGAAGGGTTCAACAGATGCTTCACTACTAAGGGTCTTTTCTTACTTTTGGAGACTATACCAGATGAAGAAGTTATCCCTCTTGTAGCGTTTTATGCCTTAAAGAAGTTAATAGAGCTTGAAAACAATTATGAGTATCGTAATGCTTCTGTTAGGAATGGAGAAGAGTTTACAGAAAATTTCACAAGGACAGCTGTCTTTAGTCGACTAATAAATACTATAGCATCAGGTTCAGAATCTACCATAATATTGGATACATTGAAGGTACTGAGCCGGGAAATGTTTGGTAGCAACTCTTCTATGTACAGAGACAAATTGTGTGATGAAATTCTTGTAAGGGTTACAGATGGGAAGTTTGATGTGGTACAAGTATGTGAAATAGTGAGAATGTTAGCTTCATTTATGGATGCAAAAAATAATGCTGAAAATGTGGATAAATTATGGGTTGGACTTCTTGATAAAGAGAAAGAAATAACTGAAAAGAATATAATGGAAGTTTTCCGTATTTTGCCAATTCTGAAACAAAGCCGAAAAATGGTTTTCAGTCTCCTAGAACGGAAGTCTCGTGTTGTTTGGTGGAGATTGCATGGAAGTGCAGTAGCAGAGATTCTTTCTATCATATTGGAAGTGAAATTGTTTTCACCTCAGATGATGGTTATCCTCTCTCGTTGGACAAACACCAATATTCATGCAGTAAGCGAGGATGATTTGTTGGAGATAGTAAGAGGCTTCTGTGCATTAGACTATGTGGATTCAGGAATAGCAAAAGCTCTAGAACGTTATGTCAAGGCAAAATCATCAAAAGTTAAGAATGCAGCTGTGTTGGCAGCCATTATGGATTACTGTGGTAGGTTCCGGCTTCGATCAGAGCCTATTTTGAAAGGGTGCGAGGGATACATCATTGAGCATGGTCAGAATCTTTCACCTGTTACGATTAAGGCCATGTTTGCTCCATTTGGCATTCTGAATTTTCAGCCATCTGACAGTCTGAAATTCTGGTATGCCCTTGAAAGCATACTTGATGAGAAGTTTGTTCAGTTTCGCCCTGAAGATGCTATTGATGTTTTACTGACATGTGTGTATCTTGGAAAGTTTCCATTGAATTTTGTCCAGAAGATCTTCAATCCTTATTTTCTTGACCGGCTGCATTCATACAGGGATGTGAATATATTGAGACAGCTGAGGGCAAAACTGAAGCTTTTTGATACTGCAATGACTCTGGAATGTTCCCAGTACAGGGGCCCAATGCTTCCTAGAGACCATTCAGCTAACAGTTTATGGCAAGATGGCAGAATCCATCGCATGATCAACTACATTTCAGAACCTCTTGCTGACATCACTGGTGGGATAGAAATGCTCACTACTTCAGTGGTTCTGCCACATCTTCCAACTCTGGAACTTTATGTAATTGATATCATGTTGCATCCAAGTGGCATGGGAGGGTCTACAATACGCTTCAATTTACGCCATGACTGCAAAGTATATGTGGCCGTGTTGATTCATGTTCCCGAACATTACTGTGCTGGTGGAACAGAACTTATTGGACCACAGTTAATGAGGAAACGGCATTTCAGAAGGCTCGGGATGAAAGTTGCGGAGTTACAATATGATAAGCTGACGAAGCTCCGAGTGCATCCCAGAACTCTGCAGGAATATCTTATTGAAAGGCTGAAGTCAGCTGAGGATGCCATGTGAAGTATTCTCTGTCAATATAAAAGTAATGCCAAGTAAGTTAAAGATGAGTTTTTGGAGTATAGAAATGTCATTTTTTAATTTTTGTCATAATTAACATGTAATCATTTGCTTTTAACCCTCTTATATTTGGAATGTATTAGTAAAATCACATCAAAATACTTTAACTAGTTTCTCAGTTTTTGTGCTTATCATGCATCACATATTTGGTATGTGTTTTAGTCGTGTGATCAAATCAGACTTGGAACTGGAGGTGTTGCGCTATGTGAACAAGATTTCATCAGATGCACACATTCATGTGATGCGCACAATTCGCAGTGGGATGATGGAGTATCAAGCTGAAGCAACATTCCTCAATTACATATATGTAGTTGGAGGCTGCCGTTATCATTCATATACATGCATCTGTAGTAGTGGTGAGAATGGGTCACTTCTTCACTATGGACATGCTAATTCGCCCAATGATAAGCATATAAATGATGGAGACATGTGGTCAGTATTATAAAATATGATAAAAATATTGTAATAAGACATTATAATGGAATTGTAAGGGACTGGAAATATGTTTACATGTTGGAAATGTTTCTGTAATTTTTCTCTGTTGAAAGTAGAAGACAGTTTCCTTTTAAAGAATTAAATTCTGTTTCCAATGTTCAATTAGAATGTCATCCTTTTTTATATACCGCAACATTTCAGAAGCAGATTTATAATTTATATCATACAGATACCATGCATTATATACTGCTTCAAACTGAATAGCCAGAGGTTTGGGATTGAGAGCTGTTAATGATCCCAGAGTTTGGATTTATAATAGCCATCACCAAATTGCATGTTTCGAGATTATGGAAGGTTTTCCTCCTTTCTGCAAGTCAGTACAGCTGTGCTGTAAGTTCTGAGATGTATTCACTTGTAAGATTTGAGGTTTTCACAGCGGTGAGTATGAAGATTTCTGTCTTCTGGGTTGTTGCGCTGTGTAGTCTGGTCGATGTTAACCAACGTTTCAGAGGTCATACTGCCTCCGTCATCAGGGCGATGAAGATTTCTGTCTTGTGGGTTGTTGCGCTGTGTAGTCTGGTCGATGTT
>NW_019059978.1:401343-441357 GCF_000696155.1 Zootermopsis nevadensis | reverse complement strand
GGGCAATTCATCGCCCTGATGACGGAGGCAGTATGCCAGTGTGAAATTTTAGTTTGAATATTAAGAGTGAATTGACTCAGATGGGGCAAGCTGGGTATCATTTCACTTCTCTATCATGAAATTTTCATGTCATCATGTATCTTGTCACTCCAATATACAACAGTATGTACTGTTGAAAGCCTTTGTCTCTGTATGAGTAACTACATCAGCTGCCAATTATGTATTTGGTATTTTTGAGAGTAATGACAATGTTGGTCTGTTGTTTTGGCAGGGAGTTAAGTCTTCTCTAAATCTTACATTTATTTGGAAGATAGATGGAGGTATAAGTTTTTGTAGGAGATGATAATGATTCTTTCACATGTAACCCAATATTAGTAATAAGGCCAGTTTCTTTCTAGTTTGTTTGATATGGGAGGTTCATATTGTGGCTATTCGTCAGACATCACATGCTCTTTTCCTGCCAATGGGAAGTTTACCAAAGATCAAGTCATCATCTACAATGCTGTGTTGAATGCGAATAAGGCTGTCATGAATGCTGCAAAACCGGGTAATACGCATTTATTTTTAATCTGAATGTATTTAATGGTCTTAAATATTATACCTTTATCAGGTACATATAAACCAATTGGGAAGAAAACAAAGATAAATTGACAGTGGAACCACAGTTCCAGAGAATCTGATGTAAATACATCTCTGTTAAAGCTGACCATTGTTGTTGATGGCAGTAATGTAACACAACAGTGCCGAGTAAACAAATGATGTAACAATTAGTTTCTTAGATAACATAACCATTGTTGTCAGTCCATATTTACACATTGTTGATATGGATCTTACACATCTTCATTTTCGCTTTTTTGCTGAATGACCCTTCCATATTGACGTATTTACGTTAAAAATGCATTTTTTCTCACATTCAGTAATGATTTATGATGATTTCAGTTTAAATTGCATATTTATTATGGATTCCTGCTTAGGAATATAAAATCTCTGAACTTATAATCTTAGTTATGGCTACAGAAAATTAACATTGCTGTAGCTGTATATTACATCATACTGTACCTTACAGAAATTATGTGTTGGGGTACAGTAATGTTAGTGTCATTTACTTTTGAATAATGCTTTGTATAAAAAATTTGCAAGATTTAATCACTTCATGAAACTTGCATTGCTGTAGAATTTTCACTTACTTAGTTTCCTAATTAAATAAGGTTTATATATTCATCAGGGATTTCTATTAATATATTCTGGATGTTTTGTTTCAAGATGCAGTTTTAATGTGTAAAGCCTCGTGCAGGCAATAGGTAAGATACTCTGATCGCTATCATGAATTTCTCCTCATCACCAACACTTTACACGTTCTCAAAATTATCCATTGCAAAAATTTATTGTGTTGACGTGAGATCCTTCGTTGAATTATCTTTGATTGTAGGCCTTACAACCAGAGGAGTTCTTCAGTATGGCATTGAATTTATCCAGTCCTTTTGATAACATATTTAACAAGTATTCATATGTTTTAAAAAAAATGTAATTACTTTGTAGGTGTGTCATGGGTTGATATGCATAAATTGGCCAACAGAGTCTTGCTTACTGACCTTCGTGATGCTGGCTTGCTCCAAGGTGATGTTGGTGAAATGATGGAGGTCAGTGCTAGAAGATTTAAGTTAAAAGTAATGCAGTCTTACTTTTGTTGTCATGTGGCATTGCAGAGTGATCAGTTGGACAGTTCTTATTCTTTGTAATGCGCCAGTCTTGTAGCTGAGTGATTATACTTATTATACACACTGCTTTGCACAGGCTGGATTAGCTGCCATCTTCCAGCCCCATGGTTTGGGTCATTTTATGGGTTTGGATGTTCATGATGTGGGTGGATATCTGGAAGGAACACCGAGTCGTCCCACAGAGCCAGGACTGAACAAGCTGCGAACTGCAAGGGTATTGGAGAAAGGAATGGTTATCACCATTGAACCAGGATGCTATTTCTCTGATGTGGTAATGTACAAAAACAAAAAGAGACAGCATTGTAATCTCATAAGCCTACTTATTTTTACTTATGAAGCAATAACACAAAGATCAGAAGGGCTGTATCAGCTTGTTCAGAATTTTACAGAACGCAATATTCAGTACTGTACAAGATCCCTGTGGTTTCGTCACATACAGCTATGAATTTTTCAGCATTGAAAGGAAATTTGTAAATGGTAACATTTGTCATTGAGATTGTTACTTCTGCTTAGGCTTATGTGAAATTGTAATTGATAATGACAGGCTTTGAGTTTTAAAAATAATTTTCTTATATATGAAGAAAAGTTAAAGTTTGCATCTGCTCAGAGTTGTGACCTCTATTGTGGAGTTATTTACAAGTAGGAACTTTCCATTTTTATAAATTACTTTTACTTTTGTTTTGTTAAATGTGAATCATGTTAAGAAAATTCCTACCTTGAAGAAAACGTGGCTATTACTAAGGTCACTTTGTTCATTTTTAAGTAGGAAATATGATTACATCAGGGAACTAGTCAAATGTGAAGTGGCATTAGAGTTGTCTGTCTTAATTCAAATCAAAGTAGGTTGATAAGTTTCCACAGAACTCCCCATATAGCTGTTTTATACTTAGACATGCATGGAAAACTTCTAATAGACACTATGCACGGTGAAGATGTACTTAAAGTGGTTTGAAGTGTCAGGACATCTGTTCTCTGAAAGACTTGAATGCTTATGTTGTCATGGTGCCACATTTTTATAAATGTTTCATATTTTTTGTAAATTATATTGACAGTAATAATCATAATTTTTCCTGCAATGCAGTTGATTAATGATTGGTTCTTTGCTTGTTTTGTGTGTTCAGTTACTGGATAAAGCGTTGGCCAATCCTAAGCAAGCCAAGTTTTTGGTTCGTCAGGTGATTGAACGGTTCCGTAACTTTGGCGGGGTCCGTATCGAGGACGATGTGATCATAATGGAAGATGGTGTCGAAAACATGACCAAAGTTCCTCGCACGTAAGTCAGGTTTTGCAGTGTGATCATAAAATATGCAATAGTGTGCCAGAGACTTTAATTTAAGGATCTGAATGGCAAAAGGTTTGACAATTTGGTATGATGCAGCACTTTACAAAACCTGAGACAAAACATGATGCATGAATTAAAAGGCTGTTTATGCAAAATGTTATTGAATGAGGAGGAAGATTATTTTCCAGAGCAAGAAATCACATAGATACATTTTGATGTAAATTATGTAATTTTTGTTTAGAGGTACCAGCTTATGAAATATGAAACACTTGTATCATATGAAGTGGTTTGACCCCATGACTCATTCTTATTGAATCAGATAGTTGTATTTCCTCCACATCAGATACGTTTATAATGCCATGACAAGCCACTACATTTTGAAAAAGTAGCAATGGTGACATAGGATTGGAGAGACTTTATTGTATACATCCTACCCTTTACACCCATAAAATCTGTGTTAAACATTCATAAAATGTGTTATCATTGAAGAATAAATATTTGAATGTTGTTTATGTTTCATAGTTAAGAGTAAATTAATTTCAACATCCTTTTTTCCCCCCAGGATCGAAGAGATCGAAGCAGTGATGGAAAATAAGATTGACTTAGTACCAGCAGCTCCTAGTGGTAAAACAAGTGCCTGATGAACTGTACACAGAAGAATTATAAACAGAACTGATTTTATATGGTACAATGCAATGGTATCTGAAAGTATTATTAATTGGCGAACCTACAAATATAAAACATTACTTTTATGAGATGTATACACGTTTATTTTTTGGTGTGGATGAATTAAGATTGCTGAATGGGAAATTGTTACTGAGTGATTAACAAAGGCAATACCTTTATATTGACATATTCTGTTTTAGCTTGAAATTAGGGATGTAACTTTGTATCAAAATGCCTTGAGGAAAACAATAAAACAAATGAGTGGTGCAAACCATGGCATTCTGCTTTGAACATGTTAAATATCATAACTGGTATTATAATTTGGTGAGGGAAAAATGTTTAAAATGGTACAAATCTTTGCAGACTTGTGGCCAGAAATCACCACACTTACTTGCAATTCTGTGTAGTTGCATTTTATTGCATTCCCGAAACTGTTTGTGTTATTATCCTGTACCCTGTTTTATAAGACAGGTAAAGAAGCTTCTTGCCTTCAGAGGCTAAGGGAAATACAGCACTGATTCTTAACTGCTTTAATGTGTTAGCTACAAACTTGATGCAATGGTGGACTTAGCAGATGTTTTGATTGTTCTGATACTTGCTGTAGTTAGACGTAGACCACTTCCACTTAACGCTTTCCCACTTTGAGCCACCTAAATATAAGCATTCTGTCTTCAAGTGTGATAGTGTTCTTTGTTCTTTTTGTGCCAAAGGAAATGTAAAGTAAGGAGAATGCAGTACTTTTGTAGGAAATGTGACTGTTAAGTGTATATAGTACAATGTTTTGAATTTTGGCACGCTAAAGTGAGAGTTAATGTTTCTGTACAGCCATAAGGAACATGGACTTTACTAGATTTCTTTGTTGAAATGTTTTGTGGATTTTTCAAATATAGCAAAAGGGTTACCAATCCAATTGTCTTCTTTCTTGAATTAGTACTTCTAAAGCATTTAATAACTTGGAACTAATTTCAGTCTTTAAATTTTTTAGTTCATTTAACAGAAATTTTTACATATTAATTATAGTATCTAAAACCAGTTTTTGAATTTTACAAATGTATCCAAAAAATTGGTTTTTAAAAACTGACAAACCCTAGACTTTACTATACAGAATGTAACTTTAAGGTCTGGCACACATGGGAAAGTGAGTTTTGCATCCCCAAATAATGAGAGAAGTGCATCATTAACATGGGTATTTAAAAGCCATACATTTATTGCTTCCCCTCTGTGCTCTAGTAAAGTGCCATACAGGGTTATCTGTGTGCTCCTTAAATACTCTTAAGTATAAATTGTATTGATTTATTAAAACTACTTCCTAACCAGTATTCTAGTTATGGTAGACATTCTCTTGTACAAAATAATTTTGTGTTTTGCTGGTGATGGATTTTTACAGTTGAGGTAATTCTGTTAGTTGCCCCTAATCTTTAAATAGTAAAAGTTCTAGAAACTGAAGTCACTTAAAATATCTTCGGTTTATACATAATTATATTTTAGGGCCTCACCATTTGCTACACTGCTTCTGCTGATTCTAATGCTTGAAGAATGCTATATCAAGGTACATGGGATTATTCCTATTGCTGATATTACTATTGACTTAATTATGACCTCTTCCAAACTCATGTTTAATTTCTTGTGGAATTTCCACATTTTTTATTCCTCATAGGTTTATGAACATTGCTGCTTTTAAGGGCTAGCATAATCAGTCAGGTATGTCTTGCTTTTATTTGTATACACTTGTCCGTAAACTATATAACTACTAATCTTGATTTATTATAGCTTCTATGCTGAATATTGGGTTTTCATAATGTGAGGTGATTGATGTTTGAGGTACAACTTTTGTCAGTTCAGTCATAATTCATGGAGCAGTACTTGACAGCTAATAGTTATTTAGCTAGTCAATAAATTCCTTGTATTTTGTGTACCTCAAGGGTACATTACCTTGTTTGGGAAAACTCACATCTGTTTCATGGCTAGAGCCAGTTGCCTCTACTGCACATCTTAATATCCTGTTTCTTTAAGACCTGTTTTCATGTTTTCTTCACATTAATGCTCTGGACTTCCAAGTGGTTTCTTCACTTGAGGTTTCTTAAATGTTTTGTACCCATTTATCATCTCTTGTATGCCCTACCAATTGCTCCTTTATTTGATCATCCTAATAATGTTTGATGAAGTGTGAGCTCTGTATTATTAATTTTTTTTCCAGCCCAGTTATTCCTCTGATCTCTACAAAACAGCAGGTGAGAACTTCATCTTTTATGATTTTAGATATGAGATGAAAAGACATCTGAATGGTAAGAAGCATTTCCACACTTTTATCCTAACATTTTCAAAGGATTTACTAATTACTCTTTTTGCCTATTATGATTTTGCCTGACATTCAGGTGAATTTTCTCATAAATTATCACCAGCATAGAACATTATTTATATTTTTCAGCAATTTTTTTTATGCAGTATTGGAATTGGTGTAAGGAGAAATAAGTTAAATTGGAAGGAGATGGAAGACCTGAGATTAAATAAGCTACTTATATCAAACTGAAAAACTATTTAAACATTCGAAATTTCTGTAAGTTATAATCATGTATAAAAATTTGTTTTTAGTACATTCCAATTTATTTGTTGCAAGGCAGTCAACTACCGCTGTCTGGCGTGTAATATTGAAACAGTTGCAATCGATCAGCGTAGAAGCATGAGAGTGTACATACCATAGATCGACAAAGTAACATCGATTGCATCGTAATCGATAGAATTGTCGACAACAGTATGTGCTATATCGATCTGTGCAGATGTGTGCGTGCAAGTTTTCTTTTTTGTTTGTGACATTGGAGGTTGGGAAGCGTGTATTAATGTAAGACGGCTCTGTTATCCGCTGGTTATGTTTCGGCGGTCCTTGGTTGGTACTGGACTGTTGGGCTGTGCTGTTAGGCGTGTGCCAGTCTAGCAAGTCCAATTAGTAGCTGCTTGCCTTTCTTTGTTATCACATTCCCCTTTTTTCATCTCCCGCCCCCGTACGTTATCGACAAGAGTGCAGTGCTCTGTGTTACAACAAAAAATATATAGGACAATCGGAAAATGCGATTAATCTCCGGTTTAAGTTAACCCCGTGATTTAATAAATTAAGTGCGAAGAATTCTGCTGTCATACATTTTGCTACAGACACACATGATGCATGTCAGTTATCATTATACAATATAGCATGCAAAGTTACTTCGAGAGTGAACAAAGTGAATCGACTGTAATTGTGATGTTGAACAACAGAAAATAAACAAACCCAACCAATGAATTTATATTTGTAAGGTGTGCAAAACATTATTTTATATAGCCGGTGTTGTAACATTCATGTTTATCCATTTCAGTAACTTAAAGATACGATGAGCTGATCGATGATTACTGTTTCATTCAATTCAGTGGGATGAACAAGGATGAAATTATGCCCTCTGTGGTCAAACCTACTTTCAGATAGCATAAGTGTGATAAGAAATACTAGGGTATGCATTTCGCTGTGAACTGTAAACAGAACAGGAATTAACGATGAATATTTTTTAAATATTTGTGTACCAACGAGCCTATAAACAGTGTCTTAATATATCGAGTGATAATCTAGCCGTTAAAACAAAATTGGACATTCTTAATTGTGTTTACGTTACTGAATGGTTTGAAATTCACAAAGAAATCGTTTGTAACTGAATTCGTAATGCAGCTGCTACAAGTGAACGAAGTCTGAAATACTGCCCACAGCGTAGTTGCAAGATAAGATTATTTGTCCATCTCCTCTCTCCTCCGCATATCATGCAGTCGTGGTTTACTCTGGCGTATGATACGTTTCTTGGTCAGCGTGTGTGTGTGTGTCTAAGCGTGTGGGTTTACACGGGTGGTACGAACGGACTAGTGTATTCGTGTTCCTAGATACCCAGTTTGACGACTTAATCAGTGGACACTGAATTTGTCAAACGGATGAGATTTGAAATTACTTTTGCGATTTGAACGCAGGAAGGTTGTATTAAATTCTCTCAATTTTGTTTTGGAAAGACCGTGATTTGGCACTTGTTCAAGTGCTGTCTCGTGTTCATAATTTATTTCTCTTGTAACCACGGGTTTAAAACAGGCAGTCAAAGTGTCGTCGTGCACAGCATTAATGTTCTGCTTCTCAAGCCCGTTCGGTCGCCGAGACCGGAGCCAGTTTCAGGCACCGGCATCGACGACCGACACTACGGGAACTGGAGACCTTCCCACAGCGGTCGTCACGGTGGAAAGCGCAACAAACAACAATGATAACACCAAGGACGATGAATCATGTCCTCTCCAAGAAGATGTGGGGACGGATGTTCGGAAAGTACAGTCTTCCAGTCGGTGGAAGAAAGGTAAAAGGAATTCCTGGTGTGTGACAGGTGTTTGTCAGCCTATGTCTGATAGTACGAGGAACTGTGATGACGTAAGCACAAGTTCAAATAGTAGTACAAATAATTCTAGAATCAGCAGTTTGAACAGACACATTGGTAGTAGTGCACCGCCAACAGCCCTACCCATGAATTTAGTAGTGAATAAAACAGAACCAGATGTGGCTATTGGAACCAATCGCCCGTATCAAAACAATAGCAAGAACACGAATCACCACAGTCAATTATCTATAAGTGGTTCTACCTCCAGTTCATCCGAAAACACGTCAACAGTGGCCCCACCTTTATCATCATTATCAATTTCACCAGCTTCATCTATACGACAGAGTTCCGTGGAGTCATCATCCAGCACCAGTAGTAGTGGGAGCAGCTTTGCTCTATCGGACAGTGTGGTGCCCTCGCCAATATCTCCTACCGTAGTGACCACTATAGCACCAGTGCAGCAAACTACTTTACCGACTTCTCTACTGCAGACCACTTCTTTACCAATATATCTCGGCAGTGGAGGAACATTACCCGCCATGGGTTCAGGTCCCAGGTTCAAACCTTTGCATGAAGGGGATATACAAGTGTGTTACTTGAACCACACGCGCACTGTCGTCAGTAAAATCCTCAGTTCCAAGTTCCTGAGGCGATGGGAGTCGCACCATCTTTATCTCAACGATTCCTGCATCTCCTCGAAAACGGTGAGCAATACAGAACACTGTTATCTCTGTGCTATTTATATGTTAAGGCATGTTTGACATAAGAAAACGTTTCATACAATGAAACAGACGCTACCACTGCCAAAGGCAAGCTACACCAAACCAAATAGTATAGTTACTTAACCCGTTACAACCAAAGATTGTCTAAATAATATTTAATAATTTTGTCCGTAGCACAAGGAAAACAGATTAGCTGGTCTATCTTGTTTAAGGAAATAATCATTACAATAAATAAATAATCATTGTTTACATAAAGAATAATATGAAACCCGTAAATACAAACTGAAGAGTTGTAAGTAGTGTTCGCACTTGTGACCGACAAGAAAGAGTATTAACGTGAAGGTTGGCAAAAATAACGCAGCCACGACAAAGGTGGAAAAATCAAACAAACAAAAACAGGATGTCTCAAAAAGATTTATACTCAGTATAATACGGAATATTAACCTTGTTATTGATCTTCATATGTTGTGTTTACGAGGGGAACCTAATTTGGTGTACACTTAACAGATGGCACTGTAGTATCTTTTCACATGATTCAGATACGCAGAATGGCGGAGGGTCGATTGAGAGCATGTGTATCCATCTTTTCGGGACAGTCTGTGTGAAAAACGGGGTAAAAGCGTCGCACATGCAACGGGATAGAACACGGCTTAGGATACAATAATAAATAGAACAAGCTTGAAAGCAAAACAAACACGCTCTAGATAACACTATGGACACATGCAGTAAATAAACAAGACGTTAATATGTCATATTATTAATTAGGAAGGTGAACACTTCTTGTAATGAATCTATCCTCTCGTGTCCATGGGTTAGATAACTACTGGCCTCTATATATTTTCTCCGTGTTTCCTTAGTCATCCTCTTACTCCTCGTCTGAGTCCTTCAATTTCATATTTCGTGTAAGTAGTAATATTTTCAACGGTTTTGTGAGCATTAATTTACTCAGGAATTTCAGTATTTTTTTTCTGAATACGTGTTTAAAATTCTTATTTTAGTCTCTCTGCTGTATTTTACAAGTGGTTGACGAATACTTATATGATTTCAAATATGTCCTTCCAGACATTATCTTCAGAAGTGCATCCACATTATTCTATTTATATACACGAAAGTTTAATCAGGTGTTTTAACATTGTTAGTCAAATGACCTTTCCGACTCAGTTTCACAAGCATTTTCTTCAGTTTCTCACCATAGCTTAAAGAAACACTAAATTAAAATTATTATTCCTCAGGGTTACCGGCAATGGAGGCTGAGGACATGGTGCTCATGCTTAAAACCAAATTATATTTATTCTTCGTTCGGAAGCTTATTAAGTAGGCTAGTAATATGGGAAGCTTTCTGAATCCAGCTGATTATTTGTTCGTAGGGCTAGTATGCATTATAACGTAGGTCTGTACATAAATCAATCCATGGTACTAATTACTTCACTTGTTGAACTCATAAATCTACCGTGACAACAGTTCAAAAAATGTGTGAGCCGGATAAATAAGTGGCTTAACAGTTTCAGTTCAACAGATAGCAGTTTACAGGATAGCACTGGTAAATAAACTGAAATTAACAGCTTATACAATAGATCTACTGTAAGTCATAAACCCACCGAAACAATGGAAAGAGAGTAAATTTACAAAATAGATGAATTGTCCAGGGAAGTCAGTTCAAATGTAGGCAGATTGTGGAAAGAAGTTTCAGATTATGTTTGGATCCACTTTTGAGAAATTTAAAGGCGTTTATAATGGCGTGCAGTTTGATAGAATACGTGACTTCCCCATTATGTGTTCACTCAGTGTCCTTGGTATAAAACTATTTCAGTCAGCGCCAGGAAAAACGCCAACAACCACGGTCCTCCTCATTTCTACTTGTCCTGTGGTCCTTCGATCACAATTTTCTTTACATTTCTCGTTTTACGGGGCGAGCATTATTGGTGAACCTCGTCCTTGGATGCTTCTTTTCTGGGTTCTGGGTCGTGTAAAATAAGCCTATTAGATCACAGCAATTAGAAGAGTTTTATGTAGCAAATGGAACGTATTTACAAACAAAATATTAAAAAAAGCAGGCCATGATAGAAATATGCAATGTTCACGTCATCAAAATAACATTATAATTCTATTAATAGCGCTCAGTTATTTCTGTTCTAGACAGCTCATGACAGCAAACAGCATGGATACTAAAGTTGTTCCATCTGACAGATATGAACGCCGTACTAGAAGTGTTGTACATTTGCAACGAAGATACGCCTGGCCGAGTTCAGATCTCCATGCTTTTAGAATATAGGCCTGGACGATTTGGGCTGAAATATGCCTCTGTTTATGCCAAAACATACGTACAGTATATTACATTTTCGGGCTAGTTTCTGAAAACTGTAGGCCTACTCATTTAAATGTTTATATAATTAAGAACTCTCAAAATTCAGATTTTTGTTCTTCGTTTTTGCCTCCGATATACATGCAATTAAGAAGACATCTGTACCGAAACAACATGCTTTTTTTTTCTTGCCGTCTGCTGCCAAGTAACGTGACTATTAACATTTTTAAAACTATTATTTCACTCCTACCGTGTGTGAAACTCGGTGTCCGTGTAACAGAAGGATACATATCGAGGGCGCTGAGAGCAGAGGGCTGAGGTGAATGTTGGGACGTAAGAGAGAGGACGTAGCAGTTGGATAGGGTAAGGCGGAATATGTGAGGGAAAACAGAACTTTGGAGACTCAGCTGTAAACTGAAGGATAATATTAAAATTAATGTAAAAATTTGGTTTGAGGGTGTGGGATGGATTCAGTATATGATATATTAGCAAGCTATTGTAAACACGGTAAAAGGAGGGGGGGATTTGTTGATCAGTCGAGGATTATCGGCTTCTCATGAAAGACTCTACTTAACCGGAGCTAGTCAAAACGTTTCCCGTCTTTTATGGGACCCGAAGGTTCATACCGTGTTCACAACAGCCCACCATCGGTCCCTGTTCTGATCTACATGCATCAGTCTACTCTCCGAAAAAAAGTTTTTTCGCGTGTCTTGCTCAACACAGTCACAGGGTGACTATCATGTGGACCAAGTCTGTCGCAACTTAAAAGCACTGACGCCTTTTCAAACGGTTTCGCCGAATATACAACTTCAGCTTTCAGGGATAAGCCACGTCAAATGTAGAAAATTATCCAATGTTTTGTTAAACGTTGTAGTTAGCATGAATATGTAATGGTTGGGCATTTTGGATGCAACATTCGATGCGGCTTATCCCCGAACGCCGAAGTTGTACTTTGAAAGCTCTTCTGTTCGTTTCTGAAGGAGAATTAAAGATATCCAGGTTTTTATCGTCCTTCTAAAATATGTATTATTTTTAATGAAGTAGGTAAAAATAAAGTTGGCAAGGTATTTTGGAAGTTACAGCGGTCGAAATTGGTAGGAGTTTAAACCTTTCTTGGTCTTGGTCTTCCCACATCGTGCGTCACTAGGCTGCGTTTAATAAATCACCCAAATTCCTTGCGTTTTATTTCGGCCCGATAGTAACCTTAATTCGCCCCGCAATATTTTTTGCTAGGATTTTAAACGTTGGCGATAATAAACAGACCTTGACTTGTTATTCGCTTGCACGCAGAGGTGTAATTTGTTGCTTGACTCCATCCTGTGAAGGTTTTATCCTTTGCCATATATTAAATAACACTTGACATTTATTTATGAGAAGAGTTTAAAGACACAAAACCGCAAACCATGCCTGATAACTGCATTTGTATTGTATAAGCCACATGTGACAAATTAGTATTTACTGCTGAGAATGCAGTAAACATTTAACCAACATCCCGATTTAAAGGAAGACGAAGAAACGACACTTTGGCAATAGTATCCATACATCCGACCTACTCTTGAGTTCATTTCAGTGTACTTCGCCACGTTCTGTTCCCTAAAATTAATCGTAATCTAACATTAATCTACCTTTGATCCAAGTAGTGTGATTCGAAAAGATTTTTCCGGTAGAATGGTACACGCTTATGTGCATTTCCACTCAATAGTTTACGTACTTAACCCATACTAACCCACTTCCTTGAACACTTTGAAGCTGAAGCTAGTCTAAATATTAAGAACTCAGTCCGTACCGTAAAGAGAATACAACACTTCTCTATTACAAAAATCTTGCGGTTAATGTTCTTGAAGGAAATAATCATTGTTTACACGGAGAATCATACGAAACACATAAGTAAAAAATGGAGAATTACTGATTGTTAAAGTAGCTGGTACATTTATTTACCATTGAGGCTTTAAAGGGCTAATTTTAGCCTTTCAGTTTTGAGTTTAATATAATTGAAATGAAATTCATTAGTATGTAATGTTCTAAATTTTTCTCATTTAATTGTCTTTGATCCGGATAGACTTTCAATACACTTAGAGTTATGTTCGCGAAGATAACAGATTATTCCAACGGTACAAAACGACATTACAAGCTGTACATAATCTAGTTTTAATTATCTGCACTTAGGTCTAGATCCCTTTATTTAGTTGTTCTTTAGCTTTTAATTTCGGCTGTTCAGCTTCAGATTTCATTTAAGATAGTGAACTTTCGACGCGCCGATGGATATCTGCAGGAGCTTCTTCCAGTGCAACACATAGGAAAGCAAATATCTCCATCCCAAGTGGGTTTTAAAGAGTGGGCATCGGTCGTAATGTCATTTGTGTGGTTTCTGAAGGATTGGAGATAAGGCCCTTCGGAATCTCTCCAGATTCCTGTTTTTGTCAGACTGCTTGCTCTAAAATTCGATCAATCACGATAGTTTTGGTTATAATAGGGCATGTTGACGCGGGCCATTATATTTTACAAGGAAGATGAAACATAAGTAATGCTTTTTTGTATGGTCTTGGCAGTAGATTATGTGTCATTCAAAATAAAAGCCACTGGTATTGCTGTAACACACTTCTCTTAACTGGACAGGATGTTGGTGTACAAAGATTATTGTTTTTTTGAAAACGACTTTTCAGCTACATTGATTATATAGAATCGAATGTGAGATATTTTGTGAATGATAAATGAGGATGTATGTGGCAAGAAACGGCCTTGACGTATTTTAAGGCACCATTCCAGAATTTTCCAGAAGGGACTGAGTAAAACCATGATGGCCGATCATCGATCCGAGATTCGAGTCCGAGACATTCAAAATCCGACATGCAGTTAATGTACTCTGGATTTTTTCTCCATGATCGTGGTCTATTCCTGTCAGTTATGAAGTATGTCAGGTGCTGTGTTATTTACAGAAGACTGGAGAAGCTTTTGTTAAAGGAAGTTTTAGAAATGAACCATGAGTGATTTGTGAGGAAATTAATTACAACTGTAGCAGGATATAGAGTGGCTATCCAGGCCTCACTGCAATTCCGTCAAGTCGGATCACAGCCAGAACCCTCACACATAATTAAAATTCCGCAAACAGAGTTTGCTCTTAGGCGGCATCTAACAAGCTATTAGCTTTCGTCTTTCACTAACTCGGGCGAAGCCTGTTTTCATTGAATCATATCAGCAGCACTGATTGAAAGACCTCATGTCGAGCTCCACATTCGTGGTGCCGAATTATATAATTAAGGCCTAAAGATATGTTATTGTAAGTTTTTCGTAAAGACGTTCGAAGGAATTATAAACATTACTTCCGTAGATATAGGCCTGCTCTATACTATGTCTGTAATAACAGACATCAGTAATAAAAAGATCTCAGGGCAACCGAGACTTTCATCTCACAAACTTTGTGGAGACAGAGATATAACTAAAGACGACTTGAAATTGTTTGAATGCGTGCGACCGTGTTACTCTGTATAATTTATTATTATCGTTGTCGTCGTCGTCGTCGTCTACTGTCATCATAATCATCATCATGTATTGGGTTACGTATGTAATTTGTATTTTTCTATGTACAGATCTGATATTTTTCTGTTTGGCGTTCGCGTCACCTAACAGAAAGAACAAGTACATGTTTCTGTAACCTCACAGAGCAGCGTCCTCTTTTTAAAAACCTCATGACTATCAGAAAATTCTTCGTCTTTTATGGAACCCGAACGCCATTGTACCATCCTCTTCTGAGTCAGCTTAATCCATTTCACACTGTTACACCCTATTCTTAAAGATCCGTTTCAATATTATGTTATAATTTTTACGTAGGATTTCAAGTGGTCTCTTGCCTTCAGTAAAGCGGTATTCGCCCGTCAGACACTGCAGTCTTTCTTGGGATGTTCTGGATGAGAGTCTGGTGATTGGCTACTCTGTGCGGGAGGCTCATGTTTACTGCTTAAAATATTCCTAGCAATTTCTGTTTATTCTACGAAGTTATAAATGACAAGTCAGCAACGCCATTTACCTTGGCAGAGTACTAAATTGCGTTACATAACTCGAAGGATCGCTGCTTACGAATATTGGAAAATTTCGTAGTTTGAAACCTTGTGTTTTATTTCCTTTATGCCAATATTTATAATTCGATGCCGAATGGCCATGTTAGGTATCTGTAAGTGCTGGGATGTTTTATCAGTTTACACAGTCGGTTTCGGGAAATGATTCTTCGAATTTACGAGTAAATTGGCTTATTGCTGGGTTATGGAATGATACTGTTTCTACTTCAGAGGTCTTTTGTGTCAATAAACTTTTGAAAAAGAGCAGTTTGGTTTTTTTCAATAGAGACAATCCGCTTCGTCTCTGCATACATGGTGGACTCTGTACATCGTGTGCTCAGTAATTTGGATCATTTAAGGTCGTCTAATTTACACTACATGTAATTCCCATTAATATACATTGACGTAAGCTATTTTTTATGGACAGCTGTTGGCACGCGAAACCTACTTGCTGCAGGCCGGTTCAGATCGCCCTTTACTAAACATATAAAAAATTGGAAACAAGTATGGCGTCCTTCATTATCTGCAACTTTTCAAGATTTCGAATTTTTATAGAAGTATCTCATTTTTGTCTCCTTTCCCCAGATAGGTGTTCTGTTCTATACAAACCGAGAATTGTAAAATCGATCAAATAATATTGCAGTGTCTGAATCAGACGCATGATTTAATTTAATGTTTTTAGACGTAATATATTGTAAGGGCTAAGGCGAAATAGATACTGGAGATAATTTGACAGGCGATGAAGTAATACAGATTCCCATGCTAACATTATGTTTGTGACGTCACCACCATATACTGTTTTCTCTTTGGTGTTGATTAATAAGGTTTGTATGACTATGGTAGTCCATAAATCGGATTCCGCCTGCGACTGTGAAATCTGTAGAGTCAGAAAAGTTCTTTTACGATAGTGAAGAGACACCTTGATTTTGATTCTGCGTGTATTTTTATAGGAAGTGTTTTGTGATGAAATAACTATGGGGTGAACGGCAGCACGAAGAAATCAGACATGGCATTGCTTTCTACATTATTTCGTTCTTTTCTTATACCATCGTGAATCCCAAGACAGTCATTTGTCACTTTGAGTAAGAATAGCGAAATCTTGATATATAGTTGGTGTGCAGGCCATCGGATAGTAAGCATGCAGTGAAGCTGATGGTAACAACTAGAAATGGGTTTGTGTCTTTTGAACAAATATTGACATGAATTGTTTATGTGCGTCGTAATTGTTAAGCGCTAAAACGAGGGCTGTAGAGTCGGTACTAAAATCTCCGGCTCCGGCTTCGACTCCGACTTCGACTTCGACTTCGACTCCTTCATTAAAGCTCAATATGTATCAATAAGGCTAAACCTACTAAAATGGTAAATGACACCATAAGAAATTTCATCATCACCACATGAATCATCAGCCTACTTTTTAGACTTCTAACCTATATTTAAATATACGTCGAAATGGTTATTGCAGAAATCGGTTGATTTCTAGAGTTTGTATTCTTAAGGTACCAGAGCCAAAGTTACAAAGCATTAATCCCACACCATGTGGCTCAACGCGTCGTTGAATCTTCCTAGCGTGAGGCCGCCGGCGGCTCACACGGTATAGAAGTTGTTCTTAAGATTTTATATCGAGGTCGGAGTCCGTACATTTTTTACCGACTCCGACTCCACAGCCCTGGCTAAAACAGACTACGTTCTTCTCGTACAGTGAGTGACGTAAAGCATAATTAGCAGTTCGACCGTGTAATTTGTTGCGAACCAGAAATGGATTTTTTCTAATTCGTGGAATTACGCATGATCTCTCTGTTGACACATTTTAAAAAGCAGCAGACATTATTTGTAGATCCGCAAGATGGACGTGTCGTTACATAGAATTTTCCGAAAAGGAAGTATAGTTAATAAATGCCATTTAAACTAGGGTGCTTTTGAGAAGGGGAGAGACTGTATCACACTTATCATACAAGTTATTGTGTAAGTACTTAAAGATTGATGAATTTGTAGTTTCAGACTTGCGACATGTTTTTAACCCTTTTCGTGATTATTTTTTTTATGAAAATATGGCCAAATAATAATATTTTTATTTTACGTTTGGAACATAACTACAGAAATAAATTTATTGATATGATTTTTATGTAAAATGTAATCGTACTGGAAAAATTGTTTGTGTAATTGTAACGATTATTGTCTTGAGATAACCCGAATTAACCGCGTGTGTGTGTGTTGTTGTTGTTTTTTTTTTTTTTTTTTTTTGCAAAAATCGTCAGCGTAGTATATTTTTGGATGATCAAGGAAGGCGCTAGACCTTTTCATTGCCTACGTTCTTTGCACAGAGTGAACTCAAGCAGAGTAGAATGTATTTGTCCGTCTACAGCTGACCCAACTTCGATAATCCTTGCTTTATATGAAGCCCAAATTGAACGTCTCATTTACCTAAAAAACGGTTCATTATATAAATAGTGGATATATAAAATATAGATCTTAAGATATTCGAATTTATTTAAGAATTTTTCTTTGTGGTTAATGTTTAACGAAATATAAGAAGGAAGTTATTTTGTGCAGTGTGTAATGCGGTTAGCTTAGTGACAACAGGGTTTTATCTTCATTATAAGCACGTCTCATTGAGTCTTGTTTATGTAGCGTTGTTTTGTTGTGTCTGTGGTGTGCGTCCTATGTCGTCTGCTGTTCCTGAGTTCTGGTTGAAAGAAATCAGAAACACTTGTTTAGTCTGTAGTAGTGGAAATGTTGATTTCGAGCAGTTGCGCGCTCTATTGCAGATATATTCTGAACCCTTACTTAGACTGTAGAATTTCTTGGATGGAAGATCAGACCATCACGAGGCCTCTGACGACACAGGAAATATTTTGCAAACGCCCGTGCCTTGAGTGAAATTCGAAACCGCGATCCCGAGCTCATCCTGCCTTCTGACAATTATTTTCTAGTTTATAGGTAAACAGTAGGTAACACTTGTTTTTCACGAAGTTGAAAGTTGGGAGCATTTTGAATTTCAGTTTCAATAGTACAAATTAGATTGGCCCAGACAATCTTCTTAGATACTTGGAATCGTTTTCTGTTGCTTGAAACTGCACATTTTTGTAGTTGGAAAAGTTTGCAGCACTGTGAAGACAGATTATCTTATTTGAATAGGAATTATTCGGTTCACAGTACGTGTAAATATTCTGCGTCGTTGCAGTGGGAGAATTTTGTAGCTTACCGTTGCTGTTTCAGTAACGCTGCGTCATAGAAGTAAATGTTATGTCGTTAAGTATTTGTTTATTGTTTTAAGGGGAGTAAAGTGGTATGTTGAAGGTTGTACGTTTCAAGGCTAAGGGTGAGGACAGAGGATGAAGAATGTGAAGGAACAGAGGGACGCAACGTCAAAAGGGCGAGCGAGAAGTTAATTGAAAATTTCCTAGAATAAATCTGTTGAGAAATCACAAATAATATATCTTTAGAAGTTATGTTATACCTAAACCAACGAGCTCCATGGAGCAGAGTCCTTTTTAAAAGCTAATAGTTGCTCAGCTAGTCAAAACATTCTCCGCTTTTTGCCTTGGGCTTTTACCGACCGTGACGCTGGTAATTGTAATTTGATGGTTGTGCTTGAACGAAGTAAAACACACAACGATATACAAAATGGTGAAACGATGTTGGTCATTGGAAAAAAATTATTCCCATCACGTAGTTCATTCATAGTCTATTAGATTTAAAATGGGCCAACTCTGTTGGGTAATTCACTTGTCTTGTGTTAGTCACCGTGTCAAAAATAAATTAACATCAGAACGAACGAAGTGTGCAGGTCGCAAATTTTGCAGCTGGAAGATGTGTTCAAGTTTGATATGCCGCTTTTCCACTCTTGTCGGTTACTGTACCTATTTACAGGTCGTTATGAGAAAATCGCGTGGCAGCTATTTCAGATGTGGTTTAATGAATGTCGTAGCAGTGAGCTCCTCTGAAACGTCGGTCTTGAATATCTACCAGGTAACACGGTACAACATTCCAGAAGATGACAGTTACATAATATTCTGGGTTTCTGTCGCGAGACATCACAACAGTCGCATCCGGCCTGTATCTGCTCATTGCTTCTTCAGAGGAACTGCGAAAAGGCATTCAGCCGAGGCTTGGTGTCAGGTTTAGTCTTGAAGTAGAGAAATTAATATTATGCCACTCTCGTACAACGTTTTATGATGATACAATGATTTATAACCATTTCAAGCCATGTGGACACTTAATTTTTCTATAATACCATGCTCACTGTCACTTCCCTGTGGTTTGGCGTACGGGACAATCCTTTTGACTTTTGTACCCTCTGTGACCATATTCTATATTCTTTCATAGATACTAATGCTATTTACAGAACGCTTTTGTCGAATTTTGAGAATGCCCCGCAGTTGATAAAGGTTTATTTTTTCAGTCATTGTAGAATTCGAGGTAGAATGCACTTGTATAGTAGTGCAAAGGTAAAATACGTCAGTTACTAGGAAATTAGAATTATTTCTCTTTCTTTTAGGGGGTGGGGTGATAGCAGGAGAGAAAATCAAGTATTCTGAACGCGGTGGTAAACGTGGTGAAATTCTCCACGTTATATCCTGTAACAGGTATTTGTGGTTTGTATTTGCATAACTAAACAGTAAAGTTGAGTTCGGTTCAGTCAGTCGGAGACGCTAACCGCAATACCAGGTGCACGCTTCTGAAAATGATTGCCAATTTGTGGCTGTTTGCTGCTAAATAATGCTAACAATAGATAATTTTCCGGTTGTACAAAAACTGGTTTTATCTGTGACGTATTTCGGTGCATAGGAGATCCGTCACTTATTTGTATTGATACGTGCACACAACAGACTTCAAATACCTCGAAGATCTTGAATTTCAACATGTTAATGATTACACGGCAAATGGTGGGGGTAACGTTATTGGAAATAAAGGACTATTGGTAAAGGATCGTTATGGGGAAAACTGTTCACCTATAGCCAATCAGGTGCATTCTAGAAGGGAATATTTTTGTGAAGTTCGATAGGGCTAATTATTCTTTATTCTATGTATAATTTGTGTCAACATATTCTGTTTAACAATCACCATTTGTCATGTTCTGTTATCTTCTAAAGAACGTCCTTCCATTGATTCCTGCGAACCTTTTTCGTCAACGACCTTGTTCGTATCATCATTATGGAGGTTTTTGAGTTGTAACTGTCTCTATTTCTATGACAGATGAACAGCTTCATAAATATTTTATAAATTATTCAAGTAATTGTTTCTTAAGTGTGATACTCCAAAGGATTTCAAGAGGTGCGCGGCTAAAAAAAATATTAGAAATTGTCCCAGAGTTCTGTCTGCTGTCAGATTACTTCTGATATAAAGCAAATATAACAAATTCAGTAATACTGACAATGGTTGTCAGTTTCTGTACAGTTTTTAGTTTTCTTCATAGCATTTTTTTTTAGTTCGTACATACTGCCAAATCATAATGTGATTCGATCGCTTGCGAGGTAACTGATCGTGACGTCACTGGGGAATGTGTTACACTGGTAAAACCGAGGACTCGAAAGGGGCATGGAAATGTTGAAAAGTTTGGAAAAAACTGATTTAAGTAATTTGAACTTCCATTGTACGGTATCCAGCTCGCCAGCGCAACGCTTTGAAGATTGTGACTGCCACCACTTAATTTTACCGTACAGAACAGCGGTTCGAACGCCAATTTGTCTTCGTTGCATCATGAACAAAATGATTTGCCGTGGCTGCTTCATGACGAGGAAGAAAAATGAGGACTTGGCAGCATTCTGTTTTGAATGACGTTTGATGTAGATTATAAAAATAAAATCACAAGGAGCGTCAGTCATAGGATATGTAAAAAGACTTTTACTTATTCAGTCTGTGGAGAATGAAAAGAGTTCCCCCCCCATGACTGGAAGTTGATTAGTGTCCTATTTACCCGTTTTTGTAGCCTGTTAGTCATGAAAATAACTGGTGGCCACAATTGAGCCTCGTTGGTCTAGGCGGTCTGAAATTATAATCTTAAATGCAAGGAACTGACAAGGTAACATTAAAATCGATGCAGACTGCACTTTCTTTTGATGGCAGTCTTCCATACACGGCCGCTTTGATCTGTTCCGGAGTGATTGATTGACGCTTCATCACCTACAAAAGTTTTGGAGCGTCGAATGATTTATGTTAGGATGAGTGTGGATGATAAATCTGGAAGGAGACGGAATAAAATAGCCGTGACCTAAATATTGTTATGGCATTCTCCTGGAATGACAAGAGAAACCCAATGAGCGGCCGTGGGATTCTGTGTAGAGGGCTTTCGAGAGAACCACCTGAAGATGGCCATTTAAGGTCGTAACATGTAGTTGATTCTTAATAGACATCGACACTGTAATCAAGAATTTCTGTGTAGACGGACTGCCAACGTAAAGATGCGGAGTGTGTTTGTTCGATGTTATTAAAAGCACATTGCAGTATATGTCTTGAAATTTCCGAAATGTAATTGCGAATTGAGTAACGAAGTGAAATTTCTGCTTTAAGAGTGAACTTTATGAATACGCATTTTAGTCGAATCTCATGCTGCCTACGTCAGTTCCCACTTTAATTAAGAGAGAAAATACATAGACAATGAGCTCATTACGATAGACGTAGGCTGCTGGCCAGCCCATTTTTCTACTTCCGTCTCAAATAGATGTTAAAATATATACTACAATCAATGAGCAGGCTTTGGGAATTTTAATAATTTGTTCTGTCATAGCGTACCAGGATGAACAGAATCAGCATTTTCTGAAGCTAAAAATAAACGTCGGCCTAATATAACTGCTTATATGGTAGCTTACTATAAGAATGATGATTTGAATGTTATGTTAGAGTTTATACTTTACTTTTTTATATTATATTATATTATATTATATTTAAATCCAGTAGCAAGTTAGCATGAAGGTATGTGATAAAACTTTTAAGAAGAACGAGTACAAACTGTGATCACAGACTCAAGCTGTCAACCTTTTAATAGATTTAATTTTATCGACTTGGGTTTTGAGAGATTCATATCTAATTATAATTCACCTGACATATAGGAATATTTTTAAAATCCTTATTAAATGGCGCAAGGTCGCGTTAATGCTATCATCCTCTTATCTCACGATGCTAATATAAGAGTACTTATAGCCTGTCTCTTTGCACAATATTCGCTCTTGTGCAATTCTTTTTTTTTTTTCGTGCACAGCGAATTGAATGTTACAGACTGTAATTATTTCGAGTCGATTCTCAGCTGAAAGTGCGGTTTATCACAGTCGTATGTAGGGAACGTTTTGTCGCCGGATTACTGACTGTGTGTTAGTCGGTTCACATTATTACATAACATAAAAGTAATTTCAAGAAAATGAACCAAGTGCACAATCGTGATTTTGAAAATTTTAATTAAAGATGTACGGAACAGGAGTGGGCGGTGACATTTAAATGCGTTAATCGAGTGGCTTTCGTTCGAGTGATCAAGGTTCATTTCCCGGTAGGAGCGTTGAAATTTTCCTCTTCAGTGCTGTATCGAACCGTCTCACTGTTTGCAACGGGGATGAAGATGGCCGGAGCGTGAAGTTGATTAACTATTTGCCTCTCACCATTCGTGAAGTGAATAGAGAGCCTCTTGTACTTCATGACCAGGTGCTTACAAGGATACTTATATCTGATTTTACTTAATTCAGTGCAGAAAGTGTACGGAGAATCTCAGAACGCGTGCATCGTAACTTGATTGGGGCGTGAATGCTGAATGTCACCATTTTAAACGTACTTCATATGCATCAAAGAATAGACTGGTGAAGTGCGTGACAGGCTGCGAGACTTTTGAAACGCCTGTACACTGTTGTCTTATTATAAACAAAACCTCCAACGAGCTGTCATTAGCTGGGGCTTGGTTTTTCCCCCCCACTGTCCATAATAGCGAGCATTTATAATTTTTTCCGCACGTCTCGTTACAGACGATCAAACGTTGATTACTTCCGATTACTGTAATAGCAGCCCTGAAAGACAATCCCATCATGCTTCACGAAGAATATTCAAAGAATTTGTTCTCGGTTTTGGTGCCGTGTAGACTAGTAGGTAGATGCCAATATTTCGAAGAAACATAAAGTCTGAACTTTGTTCTTCAGGACCGTAGACATTATCTTCCTCACTGCCGCGAAAAGCTCAGATATTTTAAAAGTAAAATAAAACAGGCGCTTATCCACCATTGATCTTGGAGTCGTTTTGGGTGTAATTCCATGTGGTGCTGGAAGAAGATTTGATATTTCTAATCAACCAAATGCCTTCATATCTAGGGCAGAAATGTAAACGCTTTTCTTTATACACGCAATTCTCTTCACATTCAGTGATTTTATTTTGATAGGCCTATTTATAATTAGGGCTGTTTAAGACTTCAATTACTGTTGTTTGTGTTACAGCAGTTGGAGGTCTTCTCTGTTTAGAAACCGTGATTTTGTGTTAAAATTATTTTAACATTGGTGCTTTTATCTTAAGTTTGCGGATACACTAATTGAGCCACAGTGGTTATGAATGTATAATAGGAAACGAAATTAGCAATTGTTAATAATTATTATAGTAAGCTGCGATAATTTATATGTAGAGGTCGTCTCTAAAATCCTCCACGTTAACTGGATTTTGAGAGTTGGCGTACTTCCATAATGCAAAATGGTTCTCATGCGTTATCTGTCGGAATTGCTGCCAGCAATGTGAATGCTATAAAGCGGGCTTTACCTCCAACTCTTTTTATTGACACAACTATGAACAGGAATAAGACATCACAACTATGTACATTAATTTGAGAAAGTAGAGAAGTTGTAGATTGGCCGTTTTATGTCCTGTTTGGCTGAGTGAATAATAAATTATTCTTTGAACCATGCATCTCAAAATCAGGGTCTACTAAGCGCTGCTTAAAAAGGAGGTGACTTGTGGGGGCCAGCACGTGGGTGGGAAAAATTATAACCGTCTACTTTTACTGATTCCAAGCTTAAGCTTAGAATATATTTTTCGTCCCTATGTTTCCCCACAAGCACACGCACACGCATGTACTTATTTCATTGAAACACATTACCACTTAATTTAATTGAAATATAGAACAACAGTGCACAAACAACTGTTTGGCATGAATTTAAAACTTAAAATTTGTTACATTCGGGACATTTTGGACCGCATATCGTGTTTAATTCAAGACTTATTCGGACCACATAAAACATCGAAGAGGGCTCCGAATTTTACTTGCCCGCTTTAACTCTTTAGGAATCTTGTAAGTTGTCTTCGTTGTATAGAGTGTTGGTTTAATGTGTTAATAATCGCTGGCCTCCAGACGTTTAAACGAGTTTTCCGATTAAGGTTATGCTACTAAATAAGGTTGTCTCACGGAAACAGCCGTGTTCAAGCTCCCACAGTTCTTCAGTAACATTTCAGTACTTTTAAAACAGATTGTTTAAATTTTGCGGGAAGAAGATGTAGTTTTTCTAAAATATTAATTATCTTATGAAAGTCGAAGTTACATTCTAAAAGGATCTTAAAACATGTAATTGAGTTTTAGATATATTTCGCGCAAGTCTTTTGTGAAATTCGTCTTTATTCAACCCATTTTACTTCCTGCAATCCTATATTACTCCTTCTGTTTCATCATATGATTCCTGTCTGTTCTTTTCTTCAATTCCTTCATTCTTTGTTATGTAATTATTGCTTTACTCTACTGCTCTCTCTCTCTTTTTCACTTTTAACATTCTGTTGTGTAGTCTTTGTAATAATCGTCGTCAGTTTATTCTTCTCATATTTGGACAGCTATATTTCTGGACTTTTATTTAATTTCTTCACCTGTTTCTACTGATCCGGATTGTATTCTTGGCAGGGATAGGGGTTTTTCTCTTCGCCACCACGCCGAGACCCTGGCTATGGTATCTGTACCCACTCAGAAGCGGGTAAAGCGATCTGAGCCTGAAGGTGAGTGCTCACTTCCATCTGGTGTTGAGGTCCGCAGTGCTGAAGCATGGGAATAGTTTTATCCGTATCTATATCTTCTCTCTTCCTGTATATTTGTACCGTTACTCCTCCCTGTTCTGTATTTGATATCTTGTATGCCCTCCATTTGCCCTTCTCGTTCGCTTCTGTTTTTCAGCATCTTTTCAAGAAGATGAATAAGACATCTGTTCTCGATCGGGAAATTACTGTTTCCTTCCATCCTTGGTAATATTTTCAAAATGGGTTTAAAATTCTTGGGTTATCCACTTCTCGAAGTAGGCTTCTAAGCGCGTTAACTGAGTCCCGTTCATTACCTTGGTGAGAAAATTAGATTATTTCATTACAGATAATTTGGCCTAGTTCCAATTACTCAGTTGTAGCCTTTTCCAGTGACGGGTTCTACGAGAAGCTTATAATTTATAGCGGGCACCGTACACATGCATCGAAAGGAACCCGAATTTAATAATTAAATTACGACTGTGTTCTCGCATCTGCTCTACCAAATTCCTCAATAGTTTCATCGCGAGTGTGTGACATCTTGTTGAGAAGTTAAAATTAAAACATGCGGAACTCCTTATAAACATTCTAAAATTCTCGCGGACACCCAAAAACCCTTCCGAGGCTACTAAGGTGCCTGCAGAGACATAGGGTTTGGTGACCCCTGCCATTTGCTACAGTCACTGTACGTTTAGAAAATCGGATACTCGTAAGCAAGCAAGACACATGTTAGTTTTTCTTATTTTACGATCATGGAGTTTTAAAAAAAGACTCGTTCTTTTCTACGGAGCTGTGTTCAGTGAGATATTGTGCCTTGGAGCAGTGAGCTGGCGTCATCGGCCTAGGGTTGTTGATTCTAAACCCCATGTAAAAACAAACGCAGGTGAAGAAGCGTCCTAATAAATGCCAGCTCATCAAGTCCGGTAATATTAATGATTCCTTGTGTTCTACTCGCTTTTCGACTAATTAATTTCTTCTTGATCTTCTCCCTAGAGCTGAGTTTGTTGCTTGTCGTTTATATTACAGAGGCTTTGTAAATTTTCATAAAGATAAGCCGTAAAACATTTCGAACGGAAGGCCGAATATCGCTGTTTCGTTCGGATTTCGATCCGGCATCCTGCTAAACGTGAGTTGCGTTACCACTTTTTTGTCCCATTCGGTAATTCGAAGGTTTGGTGTTGTGTATGAGTTGCTATTTTCTAGCGGTCTGAATATATTAAGCTGTGCATATAGTACGTAGGAGTATTCTTTTCCGACAGATCGCTTAGATAATCTCGTGCGCATGCAGAACATTTTATTTGTTGTGATAGCGGTTTATCCATTACGGATACTTCTGAGAATTGAAGTGTATTCGACGGAGGTTTAATAATATGTTTTCATATTTTGGGCATTTGCAATCGTGGAGTCATTTATACATTGTTTTATTATTTTTCAACTATTTAAAGCCCAGTGGTATATTTACCACTTTCTTTAAAAAAACATAACACTGCATTTTGCCCAAGGTATGTACTTACGTGTTTTATATGATTATCTGAATAAAGAGCGATTGTTTCCTTGATTAGCATTTACCAGTCGAACCGTATGATGATGAAGTATGGTGTTTTCCCTGTGGTACGAATTGAATCTATTAATGTTATTTAAATGAGTTTCGACGTCAGAAGGAAAACAACCAGGTTACAGATGTCATAAGACTCAGCGAGTGTTGACTATGATTAGAATTGTATTTCTATAAGCATCTGTTAAAAGCTGAAAGTTTCAAACATATTTTATGAAAATTACGACTGAATACATTTGAAATGCAATGGTGTTGGTTGCAACTTATTCCAGCATATACAACATGACGCAAACACTCATTTTATGGAATTCCTTTGTGCTAGTAATTGCATATACAAGGCGGCTGCTATCCGAGAGCTTACAGTGAATGTTATCTTCATTTGTTAACTGAATGACAGGCTGTGAGCGTTTACGAAAGAGGGACTTTAGATTTCTGTACTGTAGTATAAAACGTGTTGTATAACTACTGTTAAGTCTGTAAAAGTGTATAATTGCCTGCTTATTATGGATAGAGGTTGGTGTAAATCCGAGACTTGTTCTGTACGCGTCAGTAGTAGCACATGGAACCAACTATCTAGATTTTGACATCGGAATGTTGGGTTGAACGGATAAATTTTACAACTAGGCCGCTGTGTTATGTTCAGCTTTTAAATACTCGGATAATATGGACAGTACTTGAAGAGTTTCTGGTAGACCTGCACTCCATTAAAATTTAGACACACACGTACAAAATTTCCTACCGCCTTGAAATGGAAGGGCTTTTTGTCCGAAATGGGAATTTGAAATATTGACAGTTGTGTTTAGTGTCGTTTGAAGTTAAAACGGATGATAGGTTTTCCTTGTTGACTGGCCATCCTCTTGTTTCAAGTTACTGCTTCCCCAGACGCGTTCAAGTAAAGCAAATCGTAATTTAAAGTTGAAGCAGAATCGCAGGAATACTATTAAACTGAGTGTATTAAAATTGATTTTGGAAACTAAAACACAAGCATCAGAAATTATAATCAATAAAGAAATGAAACTGTTTACACATGCATGCACCTGGAGAGTTTTTGTCACTGTTTCTCTCTGTTGTTTATATTCTGCACATATGACACGATGGAATGCAGCTTGAATAGTGATGAGTGAAGAGAAAAATGAATTTGTGTCCCATTTTGAAGTTCTGTGTTAGTATAGATAGAGGAAGCAAAGACAGCCATTTAAAATATCAGCGACCTCGACTTGAATCATGATTTAGCAAGTTACTTAAAGTACTGCTGTTGAGTCTGCGGTTGCGTGCATTTGCTAATATATAATAAAATGATCGGAGTTACTGGGTTTTTGTACCAGTGATTGAGACTAGCTCTTTCTATCGGACCCAACAGAGTAGGTGCCCCTTACCCATACACCTGAAGACGAGACGGATCCTGTTTTCGAAACGTCTTGTGCATTTTAACCTTGGACTATGGAGAAGTCCCAAAACCCAGTAATTCCGACTTTATCATACGACCGTCAGAACCCTACAGAATCCAACTAGAACTAAATGCTTAAGATTACTACGAATAATCTATAGAACATGCAGATGTTACCTTCGTAAATGTTTGAGCATGCAAGTAGCATGAGTTCTTTACGGCTTCGTACACCAGCTATCTGTACTATAGTTTCCGTCGTTTCTCTGCCTTCCTCTCAAACTTCCCTTCTTTTTGTCGGTTATTTGAGCATTTTTACCATTTGTGTAAGCCAGGATAGATAGCAAGCCTGTGCTATGGGCTGGGCTGTCTGCATTCCAACCATTTCCTATCATTGAGACCCAGGATATCTTTACCCGGGAGTAAAACGAACGAGCTTGACGATGACCGCCTTCATGGCTTCGTGATTTGGAACATGCTCGTTTTGTATGTGATGTATTTATTATTATGGTTGTGACAATGGCGATGGTTGTTGTGGTGGTTGTATTTGTGGACAATTCTCTGTCACACACTGATCAAGTCCATTCTTAATTATTTTCACTTCAATGATATCTCCTCTTGCTCTGGATTTCTGAGTCTGATTATTATGGTGTAAAGATAGCAAGGATACTTTTGCTTCGCTCAAGCATGCGTGGCGTCTGCATTAGTCATGTCCTGAAAAGAACGATTTAATCCTGAGACTGGCTTTGCTTCCGGTAATTCTTCAGGTAGTCCAGTAAGAGTGGAAGGAAACAGTTATTGCTTCCTTCCGCACTCCGCTGTAATTTGCATTTAATTGTTTTATTTGCTCCCTTCTACATATTCGTTTAAGAGTGTATTACTGGACGTGGAGGTCAAGTGATTAGCACTCCTGTTCCGCATTCAGGAGGTTCTGGGTTAAAATGTCGGTCCGAAGACCGGCTCTCCCGACCGATATTGTCCATGGTTATTCTCAGTCCGTCCAGGCATGTGTCATGCTAATATCGTACATTAAGCAACGACCGCTTCCTTTCACGTCCCATTCAGTCCGTTTTTAATCACATCATTCGACGCTATATGGTCTGAGCTACTGTTTTATTCTTCTTCTTCTTCTTGGGCATACAGCTCTTAAAGTTTAGCCAGTGCCTCCTTCAGTGTGATAGCCCATTCGGCCCTATCTTCAGCTCTCTTCCTCCATTTCCGTACTCCTAACTCCTCCAAATCCTTCTCGACACAATCCAACCAGCCTGGACCGCCCTCTATCTCTTCTCCCATCTGGTTTTCCCATAAAGATTTTCTTCACAGTCCTGGTGTTCTCCATTCTAATTAAGTGACCTGCCCATTCTAGTCTTCTGACTTTTATTAAAGTTACAATATTTGGTTTGTTGTACAATTTCTCAATTTCCAAATTACTGCGGATTCTCCATCCATTTTGGTCTTTAGTAGGACCATAAATCTTCCTCATGATTTTCCTCTCACGTCGTTTTAGTTTATGTTTCATTTGCTCAGTCATGGCCCATGCTTCACAACCATGCATCACTATTGGTTTAATTATTGTAATATAAATATGAAATTTAGATTGTTTTGGCTTTTATGTCTTTACTACAGTAATTATCCCATGTAACTATTACAACTAAATATTTAAATTCATTACATTCTCTGTTTTCTTCAGAGTCAATAGAGATTTCCCTGTTTTCTTTATTTCTTAATTTTCTCTTGGATGTATTCATGTAAACTGTTTTGTCTACATTAATTTATAACCCTATTTCTCTTGTAATGTTCTCTATTTGTTCATGAGTTTCATTTATTGCTGCTCATGACAGCGTTGTTAAATAAGACGCAAATAAATTAAATCAATAAATAAGAGAATGTTCATTGCCTATTCGGGATTCTCGTTTCCACGTTACGTTAGTTCGTACTGTTTTCATAGTTTCCATAATTCCCACATCTGAATGTGATGTAGTAAGTTGCCTACCTACCTGGCGTCGACTGACTCTACTTAGTAGTTTCGTGAATTTCTCAGTCCGTCCATGCGAGCACCATCAAATAGTTCACAGTCATCAGCTTTAGAACCTTCCTCAGAACAAAATTTGTTATCATCTGGCCATATCATCAGTCAAGTCATATCTTATGTTTAACTAACGCTGTGGTAACGGAACCCGAACATTGAACATTGCTATTACCAAAGACATTATACTAAGTCAGTTTCATCCACCTCCTACCCCCACATCCTAGGACGTATTTTAATGTTATCATATATCACGTTTTATTGGTTTTCTGAGTGAACTTTTCCGAAAATTCTTATGCGGTTCTTGCTTTCCGTGTGCCAAGTTCATCCTAACCTTGATTTAACGATCCTGATAAGACTCGGTCTTAAAATGTGTACTCCTCTCCCAATATTGTCAGGGTTATTAAGTCAAGAAGAATGAGATGGACGGGGAATGTGGCGCGCATGGATGAGGCAAGAGGTGTGCACCGGGTATTGGTCGAGAAGCCTGAGGGGAAGAGACCGCTGGGGAGACCTAGACATATACTTACCACTACACGGCTAATCTTTCCAGCACAGAAGAGGATCGTTGAAGAACCTGTCTCTGAGATAGGTTGTGTACACGATGTGTCTAGTTCCTTTCAATATCCAAGTCTAGAAAATTTTCTTTTGAAACTGGCAATAGAACTACTCCAAAGAATGATAGAATTACAAAAGAAAACTTCGACCACTTCTGTTTTCCAATAGGAAGACTACGTATCACGAAACAAGTGTGGGTGGTGTTGTGAATGTAGGGGACTGAGAGGGGGTTGTTTTCTTAATTAGAGATCAGTTTCGTTCATTGCACAAAGATGTTTGCAGTAGCTAAGTATCCGCAACTAAACAAACATCCGACGTACCTATTTTGTTTTCGTGGAACGTCTTTCAGTTTTTTCTCCATTAAGAAAACAGAATAAGTGTGTCTTACATCATTTCGTTTACCGCAGTGGTTCAGTATTTAAATAAAAGCTATTCTGCGAATGACGGAACTTAAGTGGAATAGAGTTGAGACGTTAATAATCGCTTAGCTAGTTTCGTGTAGTTGTTACGTGTTTTTTCCCTTCTTGGCCTCTTGTAAGGACGTTGCATTGGTACACAGTGAAACCCGTAAGTTTATTATCGTGATTATAAGAGTCCGCAATGAATTCAGTTACGAATTTGAAATAAGCAGTGCCATGATTTTGAACAACCAGCTTGAAATGGCTCCAGTACAAGATAAGCCACGTAGGATATTCTCAGAATGTAGCTAGTTGTTATTTCGGAAGTAGGCACTTCTGAGTTGTGCTCCAGTAATTAAGAGAAAACCGCATATTCTGGTTCAGATTCTGAATAATTTCTTCACTTTCTTCAAAGGAATCTGGGACTATACCCTAAAATATGTCAAGACCCACTTCGTAATTCATATTCATCGTCTCATTTGATACATCAGTCTTCGACAGTTGAAGTAGCGCCCTAACATAACCCATCTTTATTAATTAAGCAGTTAACCACACCACCGTTGTGACTTAAAACCCTTCACAGCTTATAGTGCTGTAGTACGAAAGTTGAATAAACTAACCGCCTTTATCACAGTTTCATTTACAATTGTTGGCTATTTATTTACTTTCCAAACGCGTTTCGGTTTCATGAAGCCAAGAACCAAGTATGCAATGTATAGTCACTGGTGATGATTTCGTGAAAGGTTACTACTGCACCACTAGTCTGTTTTATATTGTTATGTATAACGAATTAAGAAGCATTAATAAGAAAGGAACTGTAAAGAAACAGTCTGTGACATGGTTACTGAGCTAGTTGAATAGTACAGACTTGAGCCCCACCAAAATTCAACTATCCTGTTTGGTGTTATCGATGCAATTTCATGCAGGTGAATTCTGGTATTAAATTTATTACAGAACTAACAGCCTCTGCTGTCCTCGCACGTCACTCTGGGCCTACTAAATTTTACAGGACTTGCCAATTGAAAGAATTCACATAGACATTATTTGATGCCTAGACAGAGTCGTGAATTTTCTAAGACATCTTGGTTATGAAACAAAAAGACTTGTTTAGCGACAACGAAAGTGATGCGTATGGTGCCATCGTGCCTCTGTTTGTGTTTTTCTCCCACTATTAATTTGATCAATTTTGATAGATTGTACGTTAAACTTGATGCATTGGAGATGTCACTAGCTTGTAACTAATCAACAGTATCGACACGGTGGCCATGCGAACTTCCGAGTTGGAAAAACATTTAATGTAGGTTTTAAAGAGCTGTGTGGCTATGTTATAAAAATTTGCAACGTTTAGCCCATTTTCAGTGAAGACAGGGCGACTGCATAAAATCTATAAGGCGTGTTCCCTTTTTCGTTAGATGACGATAACTGAAGTGCCGTTTGATGTTCAGTTACTATTTATGCAAAAGTTTGTTTTGATGATACATTAGAAACATAGCCTGTCTGAAAGTGTTGTGCTATTTTGCCGATTGAATATTACACATACGGCGCAAGCCTTTCTATTTGTATATTATTCCTTCCAACTGTGATGTATTTTACTGGAAATCTTGCACAAATGTAATATGCTATTCTTATAGCATGTAGTTGTTTTCGGAACTTTCATGATATCGTCACTTACGGAATTAAGTTGTACTTTATAGGCCTGTTACTTTTGAGAGTGTATGGGGTTCTTGGTTCGACGTTCTTATTTGCCTCAGGATTGCGTGTATTGTGTTCGCAATGTGCAATAACGCTGCAGCTAATGCGTGTAATGTCGTTTCGCAGTGCATCCTGGAATCGAGTTTGTAAACAACATCGCAGTAAAATCCTGGACTGATACAGATCGCGCTAATGATGATTGCCAATGACCGGTCATCCCATAACAAAATACTTTATAATTGTCCCTTTTGTATTTCGCCTTTTAGAAAGGCATCGGAATGAAAAAAGTTAAAGTATATTTCGTCACATATTTTATAACATGTTATAGAGTCCCTAACTTGTTAGTAAGAGAGGAATGATAGCGGTTGATTTACAGGCTATGATCCACTGTTATAATTTCGTTCTTAATTCTTAAAAATGCTGTAGATCAATGCATAAAGTCCGCAATAAGTGTTGCCTTAGGGTCTGTAATGGTAAAAGAAAGACAGAATATTTTATTTTTGCGAAGTAAATCATTAAAGATGTGGGGGGGGGGGGGGGAGGTGTGGAGCTAATTTAGTCCAGCTTCACCATTAGAGGCTTAGTGATCACACAGAAATTCTTGCTCAGTGAATGTTTCATACGTGTGTATTAAAGGTAAAATAATTATGGGCCTGTCCGTTTCTTTGTTTTGAATCCCTAGTAGTGGTGCACAAAATAGATATTCCAGTAGTAGCAATTTTCCTTTGTAATTGGATTAATTGATGTTTTAAAGTTTTGAACATGTGTTCTGGAAGTTTACGTTCGTAACGTCTTTCGAGAGACGTTTAATTATTGTTTCATTTCTGTATTAGCTGAAAAACCTGGAATTATACAATTTACAATTTCGCAGTTTGTCGCTGGTGTAGCTTTGTTACACTGTACAAACCACACACTTTCATAATGCCACAACGATGATTAATTTAGTAATAGTATTATGGTTGCAAGTGGGTGGGAATCTTACGAATATTTTATGACCGACAGATAGTGACCGTAAGTCACTGAAACTAGTCTTATCATTCCGTGAATAGAAGGCTACAAAATGCATATGGACGATAATGTTCTTCTCCCGAAACGTTGGTACCTACCTTCAAGTCTACATGGCGTTACTACGTAAAAGACCAACATCATCATGTCTTATCCAGGATTGCTAATACAAACTAGATTTAGAATACATGACTGATTACACTCGCGACGGGGTTTGAGGGAATTTTTTGCCCTTTTTCCATATAAAGATTGACCACATTGACACATTTCCATGTGGGGAAAAATACAGGCTGTCATTTTTATGCAGGAATTAAGACGTGTTAGTTTATTGTGAGAGGCATCTTCTCGAAATCACCTGTAATGGTCCACGAAGTTTGTGTTGGCAAATTTTCTGTTTCTGATTGTAAAATCAGATTTAAGGTAAGCGTACTGTATGACTGAGACTCATTGGCTGCCGGAAGACTAAAGAAGCTCCCATCTTGTGTTGAATCGTGCAGTGTTAATTAAGGTCACTGTATGCAAGGCGGTGTACAGCATTGCTCGGCAAGGTGTTTATAACACAAATTTCTCGGCCTTCACCCAGTTCCTGTAATTAAGGATATGTCTCCATTTCGCTGTTCGGTGCGGTCATCAAGTACGCGGGAAATATTATTTAGGTCAGACATTTAATTCATTAATTTTATAATTTTCACAGAAACCTTTGAGCAATAACATAGGAATGATAACTTACGTGCCCGTTTGAACTGTAGCGGATATCTGATGTATCTAAGGCTCATCATAGAAATGGCTGTTATAAGACTTAAGTCGACCCATTTCACTTTGACGATAATTTTATTCTAGATGCATGGCGATATAATGAAGCCTTTAGGAACTGTAATGAATCGAGAGGGTGTGGTCATATTGTGTTTTATTTGTAACAGCGACTTATTAACCTAATTATGCTGTTCATAGGTGCAATAGCTGACTGTTGCGCATTATAAAAAGAGTAAAACGTAAAATATACCTATATCATAATACCAACGTTGAGGAAATACTCTGAAATCATCTGTACTGTGTGTTAATAAACTTCATCTTCCGCTTACAGATACCATTTCAGTTTATTCCTTGTTATCCAGAAGAATTTGCTCATGTGGATATGAATCTGGAATCAGTGTGAAGGACAGGACGGAACGGGGATAAGGAAGTTGGAATCTTATGTGATCAATCATAATATGCAAACGAAACGGAATAGAATAATAAGAAATTTATGGAAAAAAGAAACTTTAAGAAGATTGAAAGCTTTCATGGCAAGTGCGTTAGACGGAAAATTATCCAATAAGGACATGCAGCACGGAGAAAGAATGACTTCAGACCCCCACCGAAAACATTTTGACGGAATCAGGAAGCTTGTGGACCGCAAGTCCAAGTGCGATCAGAAAGTTTCAAGACTGCGCCTATAAAAACCCCGTACACTTATCTCAGGTATTACATTCATCCATCACCCTCGAAGTAGTTCCCCTGGGAGTGAACACAACGATCCCAGCGCCGCTGCCAAGCCTGGAAGCATCCCTGGAAATCTTTCTTTGTCAGCCTGTCAAGCACCATCTGCGATTCTGCCTGAATCTCTTCTATCGTCTCAAATCTCCTTCCCTTTAGCTGAATTTTCATCTTGGGGAAGAGGAAGAAGTCACACGGAGCTAAATCCGACGAATAAGGAGGGTGCGGGATGACGGCCATAGTGTTTGAGGCCAAAAACTGCCGAACTTTGAGGGCGGTGTGCGCTGGCGCGTTGTCATGATGCATCCCATAGTCTATCCCAACAATGTCGCACAAGTCGTTGATGGTACGACGTCGATCTTCGTAACTTTTTCGGGCGTTGTGCTCGAAGATGGTCGTCCAGAACGCTCGTCATCATCGACAGAGGTTCGGCCGGCCCTTTTTAAAACGTGAATGCCACACAAAAGTTTGCGGACTCCCCAAATGTTTGCTTTAGCATTTCATAGGTTTCCTTAGCCGTTTTGGCGAGTCTTTGGCAAAATTTGATGCACACGCCATTCCGAAATCGCAGGAGGGTCGGTGTAATGCACTACCAAAACGCCCGTAACTAAGAAACAAATGCTAATTCGATGATGCCGGCTGGCACACTGATTCACTATGAATGTAGGCCCAACCCATTAGCGGCAGAAGCTCGTACTACATCCGGTTCGCCCTCTATTGACACAGTCTTGAAACTTTCTGATCGCACCTCGTATATACACACACGCACACACACACACACACGCAATCTTCTGTGTGATTATTTTGTTAAAATTTACAAAAACGTAACTTTTACTTACTTCCGTGAAATGTTCACCTGCAAAGTTTTGCGGGTTTTGGATATTGCCTTGCTTCCTGTTCACTAGTTGAGAGCGTGTTTTTCTTTTGCTTTTCATTTTTTCTGCGTGTTCAAACGTCTGTGGAGTTTGCCTGAAGTTAAGGAGAAACGAAAAGCTGAATCAGGTCAAGATCTGAGGACGTGTTAAATTCAAGTGTATTTTGCGCAAGAAGTTTATATCTGACGTAATGCCATGCCGGCTTGATGACTACGATACTTGGGAGTGAGCTGTCAGCCTAGCCTGCGCTTAAAGGTGTCACACTTAATTACCACCTGAGCAGCTTTTGAAGAACCGTTCCGTCACACCGTGTTCTTAGTACTGCTAAAAGCTGATACTGTTCCACAGCACTGCTAGTGAGTCATGGCAGATCATAATGCAATTCTGTCACCATTTACGTCAATTCTTTAGTAGCTGAACAGGTTTTTACTGAAACAGGTGGGAAAACTGTGCTGTGGCGTGTGACACAGGTCGTGCAATAAAGATGTAGGCCTAATTCCATTAGAATTATAGAAACCTGTCATAAGTAGCTTTAAAAGATGGCTGTGTGAAATTAACTTCGGCCCATGTGACAAAGTTGGTGGCGTATTATGGCGTAAGAGTTATGGCAGGCGCATTTGTTGTTACTAAGTTATTATTCAGAGCACGTTTAAAAATAATTTATGACTTCGAGCAAAGTAGAAACTTTACTGGTCGATAGACACCGATGATGTCCCAGCGGAATTGAATTTATTTGAAATAATGGCGATCCTACACGTAAACTTGTCTACTTCAGAACCACGACAGGAATCGTGGGTTATTTTTCGTTACGAAATTCTCTCAAAGGTGTGCCGGAAAATTTTAGCAGTAGCTACGCGATTGGCCAAGCATCTCTAGAAGTATGTCTTTTAGTACCACGATATGTTACAACCTCCGGCTTTTTAGGTGATGATTTTGTTCTAAACAATAATAAAATTAACGTTTCTTATCTGTTCTGAGAGCAGATGTGTTTGATAAGCCATGCAATACAATGAGCTTTATTCATGCCTGTAAAACACGCAACCCGTTAAACTCAGTTATGTGGCCCACGACAGATAGTACGAAAATATAACTCTATGCGGCAGGTGGAAGTATGAGAGTATGTATAAAAGACCTTTAGAAAATTACAGAATTTATTTTTTCATCGTTTTTAGGAATCAAATTTTAATGCAGAAGATCATAATGTGTGCCACCTGTGTTAGGTTAATACACGGATTATTTATTTAGATTGTAAACGACATAATTTTGAGATCAGTATAAAGTTATCCTAGTAAATTTATTAATTGTACAATAAGCAATTAAATTTTCTGAGGCCCAGGTCACAAGGTCATATCATAAAATAATTTCGGTTTCATAGTGTGAGTTCTACAAACTTTCTTTTTATCATAAATCTTATCTGTTTGTCAATACGCCTCAAGAGTTGTGAATGGTATGAGACAGTGATTTTCATAAATCTGAAATACCCATGAGAGAAATCCAAAGAATTGAAATGTTAAAAAATAACACTATCTTTAATTAAGTAAGTAAAAATTATAAATACGCATGGACATAAAACGACAAGGCTTCTACAGACTCATTCTTATTAATGTAACCTAATGTAATTATGTAAATTTAGTAATTAAATTATCTCATATATCCTGTACATGAGGTCCTTTTTGTATTTTGGAGAGCCGTATAAAGATTTATACAAGCACAACACGTTTTATCCATGAGAGCCGCGGCTTTATAACCATTTATAAACTGGCGGGACGTTTAAGTCCCACTAGTGGAATATTCATATGATCAGTTTTGTTGGTTTTTTGTTCTGTTGAAAACCCTATCGGAACCTTTAGTACCTATCATCAGTAAGAGTATATGTAAAGAAGTAAAAACAGTTTTGACTTTATTTACTATCAAAACCGACATCCCTTTATCGCATAAACATATATTATTCATTAAAATTTCACGCTTGTTGACGTTATCCATAGTCCAACTTTTTTAAAAACGGCGTTTTGGAGAATGGAGTCTCTCTTCGTCCTCAGTCTCAGAAACATCGTTTTTAAATTAAATTATAATTGTGGATATGTTCAAGAACGATTTGAGGACTTCGATGCAGTGAGTAAGAAGATGACTGTTCAGGGTTTTAGCGCCGTGTAGTCAGGTAGAACATTAGCTACGTTTCAGGACCTTGTTGATGGAGGCAGCGAGGGTTTCTGAAACGTTGGTAATCTTCTACCAGACGACATGTCACTACAATCCAGACGACTGCCATCAGTGTCCATCTGAACCAACTTTCAGATTTAATTGACCTTATTCCTGTTTTTAGCCGACCATAAATTTAAGCTATAAAAAGACGAATATGAAATACTCAAAAATTCCATGTCTAAACGCTTTTTTTGACGTCTGTAACGTGACCGACGTGTTTCAACTTTTTGCAGAAGACCAACTGGCGAATTTTTGACTCAGGGATCCTTGTGTGATGTGAGCTAGCACATTCGTTATAGACAAAACATATATGGGAGTAGCAGATAGCAGTGGTGTCACAAAACAGAGTAGGATTACTGTACTAATGTCATGTTAAACCTTTCACACATTGAGTGACGTTTCGTACAAGAGGAAGGCGGTTAAGGTAACTGAGACCGCGCCCCATATAGTGTTTGTAACTGTTTGTTCGACACAGGTTAAAGCAGAAAACAGGCTTACATAATGTGAATGTATACGATCTGCCAGTCAACTAGAAACTTGAAGATACACATTATGAGTTTCGGGCATAAACACTGCATGTATAAGGCAAGTAAGTTACTTGGGGGTTTAGAGCTTCTCTCTGTAATCCATTGAGCATATGCAGTTATTACATAATTAAAAATAACTGAGTTTAAATTGTTCAACGATACTGGTTCAGTTGTAAAGATTATATAGCGTCGAAGATGGTAAGATAATGCGACTGTGGTCTATTTCAGAATAATACCATTCAGAAATTAGTTAACAGTAGGTTATATTCTCCCCTCAGGGACCCACATCAGTGGGTACGGGGAGTGGCACCCCGCGGTAACCGAGCTACCCAGTGCCTGGGGGTATAACTGGGTCACCCTACCTCCAGGGGCTGTAAATACGGAGGTCTGGCCTCCAGGGGCTGTCAACCCCACTCTGTAAAAAGCAACTTGTTACGAAATCAGATGAAGCAACTGCCGGATGGACTCATTCACGGCGGACTGGAAAACGATTGTCTGTGAATGAACGAAGAATGGAGGCTTTTGAAGAAGGCCGTGGCCCACACAGGGCTGTAGAGCCGATGATGATGAGGTTATACTCTACTTACAACTTTCCACCATACTTTAAATAGTTTACTGATTAAGTCATGTCTGAATGTACAAATATTTGTAGCGACCATTAACCATCCTGCGGGAAGAGTATATGTACTGTGCAAATATACGTAATGTCTTGCATTAACTCTATGAAACGCATCTCGAAATACGTGTCTGATGTTTCCAGACTACCGAGAGCTTTCTTTTTGTTCTGGTAAATAAATGTACTATTTGCAAGGTTATTTAATGACTGTTTCATTTGCGTAGATTATATAGGATCGCATAAATTAGAAAAAACAAACAATGAATAATGAGCAAATAAAGATATGGAGCCCATGTGGTAGGTCAGGCGGTCAGTCGCCGGTTTCTCATCGCGGAGGCCAGTTTCACTTTTATAATTGTCCATGTAGAATTTGTGGGCACCAAGTAGCACTTGGACAGGTTCTTTTCCCAGTCCTTTGATTTTTCCCTGTCAGTACGAGGTGCGATCGGAAAGTTTCAAGACTGTGTCAATAGAGGGCGAACCGGATGTAGTACGAGCTTCTGCCGCTAGGGGGTGCGGCCTACATTCATAGTCAATCAGTGTGCCAGCCGGCATCATCGAATTAGCATTTGTTTCTTAGTAACAGGCGTTTTGTAGTGCATTACACCGACCCTCCTGCGATTTCGGAATGGCG
>NW_019059978.1:347320-385727 GCF_000696155.1 Zootermopsis nevadensis | reverse complement strand
GTGAATTGTGTCTGAAATATGATTCGGACTTGGTGAATAATTGAGATATTAATTGTATGTTTGTAAGATGTATCTCTCCTGTACAATGCAGCACGCTGCGAAGGTGTATAAGAGAGTGGTATTAAAGTTCAGTGATTGCAGACCTCCGTACGAAATGGTGATGAGTGGTCAGGATCACGCACTGGCCGTTCTATCACCATAGAAATATTTCCCGGCATCCATTGCATAAGATGCTAAGAGAGTATCAGAGCCAGTCCTGGCGAAGAGAATGAAATACCATCTAAATTTCTTTCGAAAAAGCTGGGTTTTAACTTACACGAACACAGATATCATATCCCATCCGGGGAACGTTTTAAAGCATGGAGAGATTATTGTAAACGGGTCGAGAAATAATTTGACATTTCTGCCGTTTTCTTCCTGCTTTGTGTGGACAGTGTAGGTAAGCGATCACGATACTTCTCGTTTGAGTTTTTATAATTCAGCAGTGTTGGATTTCGAGAGTCGAGATACGAACATACAGAGAGTGCTTTATTTGTATCTGCTTCAGTTTGGCTTTTTGGAGATGGCTCATTGGAACGACGAAGCAATAATGAAAACTGTTGATATGGAATTATGTATGATTTTCATCTTTCAGTTTTAACAAAGTTTATTAGATGCTCCTAACGCATTTCGTCTGCGTAACTAACTCCTCGCCCAAACGTTTCTCCATTTCCTTTTACGAAATTTGAGAGCAACACAATTTCCTACAATGCAACTGATCAAAACAATTCCTTCCATCAGAACTACTCTAAACTGAGAAATGTTTTACTTCAGAACTCTACACACACCCGTCATTTCTTGTTTTATTTGCCGATTTCAAGTGCTTGAAATCCTGACTTGTGTCTCAACCCGTGTTCACCAGGCTTAGGTTTCTGGTCGGTGGTGAATATGAACAATGACTGCAACACTTGCTTCATTCACACCGCGTGGGGCCTGTTTACTGACGTCAGAGTTGACCCTGATGGACAATTGCTGGCGTCACATCTGCCAGGGTGTGTGAGCAGGTATGCGATTTTTTGTGCTCTGTTTTCTGTGCCGTTTCTCTTCTGCATTTTGTTTTGATCTACGCAGAGAAACAGCACCTGGTCGCCAAACATTCCTGCCTGCAGTCGAGAGGTTGTAATTTCTGTTCCGAGTATAACATTCAGGATCATGGCCGTTTGGATTATGATGCTGTATAGACTTGTGAATGATCGCCAACGTTTCGGAGGAACATATTTGTTCCATTTTCAGTACAGAAATGAAGATTACTGTAGATCAGTTAAGCATGCAGTTAGCTAAGCAGAAAGTCTTTGTGCCATTTTCCTCCACACATGTGACGTGTAGCATTATATTAGGCTCGTCACTAACGTATCATAGCTTTAAATATTGTGCTTTTAAATTGAATTTGAGTTTTTTTTTTTTTTTTAATAAGTCGTGAACTCCTGACTGGTCAACGTTGTCCTGCTAGCATACTTTACGCCTGCGGAGGTACAGGCATCTGCGTCAGTAGCTAGTTCCAAATTATGTGGTTTCGGCTTCTCCGTTCGGCAAAGCATTAATTGATGCCTAGGCGGCCTCGATGTTCGCATTTTCCTTTCTTCCTTCGCATGCGCATTTGCATCAGTGTGCTTATCATCGTTAGTTAACCTAGTTTTCTGTATCCCTGATTTATAATGGGTTCAGGTAAGTCTAGGTTAGATTAGGTTACGTCACGTCGATCTGTATTATCGATCTCTAATTTAGATTAGATTATTTAGTTTCCACATTTAGACGTTAAACTCGTGCCATTACATTGTAAGTATTGCCCTTCTAACATACATGACTCAAGCTGTGACCCTTTTAGACGTCTGCTTCGATTTATATTTTTGTATGGATGCAGTTTCTCCACCCATCGCTGAAACTTCTCCAACCATCGTTGAAACGCACTCGAAAACATTAGTCGTTTCAAAGTCTTCCGTCGGTAAAGGCGTCATTGGTCTCTTATAAATGTGCTTATGTTGCAAGTAATCACTACACTTTTTCACTCTTGTGTAATAAGAACTACCCTGCGATTCTGAAACGAATTTCGACTGCACTTGAATTTCACAGAATTTCAATGAGCACCTCTTCATTACATCAGATTCCCTCTTCCTTATTTCGGTTTGGATGCTCATATATTCTGACATAGATGAACCTGACTCAGACGTTGTCAGAACGGTGAATGAGGAAATATCTTTACGTTTAGGCTTATGTAATTTTTCTTTTGTAGACTATGTTAAAGAAATAGAAAGCGAGGTGTGCACTGGATAACACGACTCAGGAAGGAGCCCGGTAGTGGGGTTCCATTGAACACGATAATGAACTTTCGGATGTCATAAAATGCTACACATTGGTTGATTATCTGACTCTTAGATTCGTAATTGCAGGTAGGACGATTTAATTTTTCAAGCAGTCATTATTTATAGGCAAATGTGTGTGTTATTTCAGTTGTCTGTACGTCAGATTACGTGGCTTTTAAATTAATTGGAAATTTATTTTCGTCCAACTGATTTTTGTGTTCAAGAAATATATCCTTTTCGTTAAACAGAAATTGGTATATTGTAAATCAAAGTCAAGTCCTGGAGTAGTTTAGACTTTCCGACCCCGTGTCTGATGATGTGTCACTCGAAGAGTTCCCGAACGAATTTAGTGAAAATATCGTGGTATAAACCTACCATTAAGAAATGTAGAACTTCTGGACCCATTGGTTACTGTGCGAGCGGTGGAAGTTATCCAAGAAGAGTTGAAATGTTTGGATACTGTGAACAGTGAAGTTTAAGGAACGCAAGAATAAGAAATTTCAAAATATTTCGAAGTACTGTTCCGTAATTTTAATAGAAGGACTGTGAAAATTATTTGAAAAAAACTCGTGAAAACAAGTGCTCTGGTCGTGACTGAAATCAAATACTTCCGAATTTGAAATGAAACATTGTATTGGACCTTATTGTTCTTGCAGTGAGTTACACTGGAACTTCGATTCCTTTGGTGGTAGGTAGAGTCCTTGCAAGGACAACAACCTTCTCAGTCCTTCACTCATCCCTGCTTTTGTTTTCACTTTCGTTGGTCGGACTTCAATTTGTCAGTACATAAAATTGATTTTCTTCATAACCTCTTCGCTCTTCACTGATGAAGTGAATCTACATGACTGAGAAGCAGATCAGAAATTAAGTATGAAAGTGAGTGAACTGGAGGAGAGTCAAGGCTTAAGAGACGACAAGAGAAGTGTGAAGAACTACACAAAGCCTACAGATGACAAAAGGAATTTCAAGGATTAAGTCTTCACTTGAAGATGTCGCTTTGTAAGCATATTTATCACAGCTTATTTCCACGAGGAAAGAGTTCTTAAAGAGCTGCTGTTGTCTTACCCGTCATCTGGCGGACTAGTTTATGTTAAAGTTTTCTGGGAAACAAACAGTTAATGAAATTAAGTGTAAAGAAGTCTTAAAGTTTGACAAAGAAGAACGAAATATTATTCAATGCAGCGTTCATATAACGTTTTCACCTCTTTTGTCGCCGAACTCACAATGAGGCTTTGTTGTCGAGGCACCATTAGTTTATTTTGCACACAGCCAGCATCAGTTCTGTGCGACTTGACCGAACGTCACTGTGTAGCGATTAGTACTTATGCTTCATGTTGTGAATATCCAGGGTAGAATCCTTGGTTGTTTCGACGGAGGATTTCAGTGATATTTGCATGTCTTTGCCATTTCTTTATAATCACCCTTTTTGATTTGACATAACTTGCGATTTGGCAGCACCGTGGAGTTCCGTTAAATTTCTCGCGTCTTATTTGAAATACTTGAATACCTTAAAAAAGCACGTCGCCAGTTATTCTGTGCCAAATATTCAGTTTGTGTCGTAGGTCTTCTATTTTAAAACACATTAAAACGCCACAAAAGCGAAACAACTTGAATGTAATATGGTATAAATTATATATTAATCGTGAAAGCAATGATAGAACAAAATCTGTCTGACGGTCTACGGTTTTCTCTCTTGCCACATAGCAATCTTTGCTGTCTTCGAAACAGTACGGCCCATCACATCGTCTTGTTTTAATTCCAGAATAGTATAGTTGGCGTGGATAAATAAAGTAGCATTGTCTAGACTGAACATGTAGTGTGGACGAGAGGCATTCTACGAGAAATTCATTTTAAACCATAACGTACATGGGAGGTTATTATTAAAATGATCCTAAAGAAACAGCTTGTAAGAATGTGAATTGAACTTACCGAGGAGGTTTTTGGTAGGTTTATGGTAATAAAACCTACTGTCCGTATTCGGGAGGTTTTCCATTCAAAGCTTGGCTGTCTTCATTGAGTCTAGGCGAATGCAGATCCGTTCTCGGTATCTAACTCCAGGAAGCTGAGTCCTTGAGAAGCTGATAATCATTCAATTATTCAAGAACCTCATTACCTTTTATGGAACCTGAAGGCCCATTACAGTGTTCAAAACAGTACGCTCGAGGTCCTGTGTAATATTTTGTAGCATTTTAGTTTCTTGCATTTCCCTGTCGTTAGCTGCTCCTAACTACGAAGCTTGAGAACCATCACTCATTGTCGGGTTTTTACGGCTGCATATATAATTAACACAGCGATATATTTTTCAGTGTCCTCGCTAATCAGTGAACCTTTCTTGCGGAAGAGTGGGACGTTCCTCCCGTTATGGGTTCGGCGGAGATTCGTACTATAGCGGAACCGACAAACCTAAACTAAAACTATCCCCGATTACAGCAGATGTTGGAAATTATCTCTGTATTGCATGGAACGCGTTGAAGTTCTGTGGCTTTTGTTCCTCGATTATTGGGGCGCTCGGAAAAATCTCACCATGAGGACTATTCTCAGCTGTCTGGAAGATGTCGCCAATCATAACGCAAGAAATAGCCATGCTGGAATGACAATCGACCCCCTTAATATCGTCGAAATAGCAGCTCTATTAACACAAGAATTAATCAGTTAAGACGTATCTTTTTTGAAAGCGAATATTTTTTACATTTACAGTTAAAACATGTAGTTATTTTCCATTCATTAGGAGAGCCTCATATTTTTATGTTTCTTGGTGTATTTAACGCCACTGTGTCGGCTGCCCAGATCATGCGACGTCAAATGAGAAATTTCATACTTACGAAATGCGAGTTAAGATATGAGAGGAAGTGGTCGTGCCCTGTTTTAGGGCAGCGTACTATTCCAGTGTATTCGAAGAGGAACTGAAAAAAGGAACGATCAACTAGAATTAGAATATTTCTCTGAAATGGATTGAGGACCGGAAAAGCTAGACGGTTCTTGCCTTTCTTTGTTTATCTACAGGCACCAACATTACAGAATTATTTTTACCGGTACTGAAGTTATTTCCTTTCTCGCATTTATTTGAAAAGTGTCCTATGATCTTACTGTAATGTATGTACGTCAAAGCTGCTGAATGTCAGATGTCAAGGTACCTTCTACAAATGAGGCACGGGTAAATTGAATTTTATAATGCTACCAATTAGTATTCAGAAAGAAGCGACCTTTTAGTTTGTCGCCTCTCTGTCCATATATACTTTCTGCGCGATCTACAGGCGTCTTCCCCTGTCCATTCACAGCCTGATGAAAAGTATCCGGCAATTTATTTGAACATGCTATAGCTGTAGCGGAGCAGACCCTCTGTAATAGGAATGAGAATTCTGCTCTGTGACGTCATTACTTATCTTCCTTTCATCGCGTGGCGGAACTATACATGCAGAGAGGGAACGTGTTACACTGACTTTGAAATCCGTGAAGGTGGTACAGTCATCAGTGTTTCCATTGGAAACACGAGGTGACGATTCAGGTGTTATTCATAATAGAATACAATGGAATCTGTGCACGAGGGAGTTTGGATCAAACGCAAATGTACGTGACCGTAAAATGTCTCTGGTTCCGAGAATCCAGGGGGAATATTGACGTAGAATTATCTGTAATGAACTGTCAACGGAAAGCAGTCTGCTTGAATATTTGTTATTTCGTGTTCGTAGTTTTGTTGCCGACATTTAGTTATCTGACAAGGAACATTATAATCACAAAAAGGAAAATAATTTAACTTGACCATCTGCAAAATGTAAGAAAAAATGTCAGAGTTCAAGGGAATGAACCTTTTATGTATTGAAAAATAATATGATTTATTGCAGCATTGGCATTACAAATGACATTGAACGTACACAATTTATACAATTTCTTTAAAAATGTAAATTGAATTAAAAACGTTTCACGGCGTCTGAACCCTGATTCCTCCCAAATGTAGGAGAATTCTGCTCCGTAGAGTTAGTTGAAGAGTCCAGTTGATGGTCTGCTGTGAACTTTCGTGTAAACAAAAGATTTTGTGGCTAGTTGAATGACTTATAGATTCTCATTAAGGAGATTAGTTAATCAGAAGTTATTTGAAAAATGTATTAATTAAGTTGTGAGAACAGAATGAGGCGTGGCTTGTTTATTACCTATTAGTAGTTATTATTAACGTCATCTGTGAAACTATAAGTTTGTTGTACAGAAAGAGGCTGTAAATGTATGTAGGATACTTTAAATAACCTGCCGCCAGATGTATTCTTGCAATTAAATGGAAACCGTAATTCTCAGTAGATCATAAAACGTCTAGATCCGAAACTCACTGGAGGAATGAAATGTTTGTTCTTGTATCATTGCAGCGGGTTTATATTTCTGTTTAATTATTCAAGGATAATAACGTGGCGAAAGGAGTTTAGAAATTGAGGAAGAGCATACAAATGGTGGCTTAAAATAACAATTAAACTGAATAGAACGTGATGAAACGTGTTTTATGGATTATTACCAGAAGGAAATATCAAGTTACAAATTCGCAGAGAGGTTTTCTGCGTTTTGGATTAATGTTTTGTGCGGTCTTTGCACTCTTTGAATTTAATGAACGTGTCATGCTGAGGTCATGTTCGTGTTTTACCTCTCAGAATAATGGATATTTTTATTAAATTTTGTGCGCGGGTAGGGGGGAGAGATTTATAGAAGAATATGAATGTAATGGTAGATTTGCTGGCGCGTTTGCTGGTATTGTTTCCTCTGGTTATGTTAAGAGATTGCGATGAAGGAGAAAAGAATGTGTATTAAATTTGGATTGAGAACATCGTTGAAAGAGCTGAGGTTTAAGGTTCCCACAGCGGCGAGCATGATTATGTCTTTATTCTGGGATGTTGCGCCCTGTATTTTGGTAGAAGTTTACCGACGTTTCTGAGGCACTACTGTTTCAATCACCAGAGCGCAGCATCCCAAAAAATTGGTCATCTTCATCCTTAAAAGAGTTAACTGGTGAGACCGAGACGTAGATTGGGGGATAGTAATAATACGGGTCTTAAGTGAGGGATATGAACTGGGTCAATGTGGGCTTAAAACTGTCATGGTGTAAAAACAGGGTTTTTAGTGATGGCAATGACGTTGACGTGTCTAGTTCTCGGCGAATACACTATTATAAGCAGCCAGGGAGTCGAGAATAAGGAATACATTCACTATGTTCCAATTTTACATTAAATTTTATCACAAAATATACATATCGCATAATACCAGTATATGCATTGTTTTATATAATTCTGCATTGCTCGAAAAACGATCCAGCGAAGGACACAACTCTGATGTTTGAGTCGGATGGACAGCGTCATGCCTTTGCTAAGCAGCGCAGTATCATACACTCGGCCAAGTTAAAAGCTTCATCTCTGGAATAACTTTATTGCTTATAATATGCAGCTCGGCGTTCGATCGACTAATGAACGCTAACATTAACAAGGGCCAGCGTACTTCGTGCTAAATTACCTTAGATTGGATTTCATTGGCTTTCAAGACGGACGGCTTGGTTTCCCTAGGTACCTGCTGTTGCGTCACTGCAAAGTTGGTTACAGGAGAAACATTATTTATTAGATGAAAACCATTTAGAGTTTTAATAAGGCCGTAGTAACTGACAACTTCCTCAACCGAAGATAATCTTCTGTCTTCAGCAGATTGGACTTGGAGCAGTTCATGCGTGGGCCACTTTCTTAGAATTTGAAACTTGACAGAATGAGAGGCAAGTGAAATTAAAACGTCGTAAATTCCGGAACGATGCAACTTCCCACTCAGTGACGAATCCGTGTGGGGCATCGTAAATCGATGGTCTGCATGACGCTCCCTTGCCTATCGATTCCTGTCAGACACGTTTCTGTAGAGGATGAAAATAAAAGCCATGTGTCTGAGGTTGAATGTTTGACATGTTTATGAATGAGGTACGAATTTCTTTGCAATTGCATAATTTTGAGATGGGGTCGAAACACGAGTTTCTCTATGTGTCTTGCTGCGTATGTATTATATCTATAAGTATGGGCGTTTGGTTACTCATCCACCATATTAAATTCATTGGCCGTAACAAGTTTTTCGACATATTGAATCAGCTGTAACGGTGCATGAAGACCGAAGTAAATTTCAAAATATACTTTTTGTCTGATTGTATAAATTTGATTTTCTGTCTACTTGGTATAATTTCAATAGTTGACACATCGTTGTTAAATAAACTTACAAACTCATTAAATTACATTTATTGAACTTAGATATGGTGACTATACATCTTAAGGAGTGCTTTACTGAGCTTTTTATATTTCTTTGGTGTTCGGTAAGAAGTGCTCAGTCGATACAGATTACGTTTGACGTTAGCCCTTCTTCCTGAGTATCAAAGAAATACTGCCGTAACAAGCCTAAGATCTGTCCAGTATTCCTAGTAACGGCTTGCTTGAGATGAGGGCGTACTCCAACTCAGCGTAAAAATCCAGTGTTCAACTACGTTTCCATTAAAGCGAGAAGTGCCAACGGCATACCCAACAGCCGCACATTTGATACGCCCACATTGGTCTATAATCTCCACCGAAGCTGTGCAGAGAGTCTCTGAAGTGGAAGGACGTAGTATCAAATATTGGCGATGCTGTAACCTCAGTGTTATCTGATTTCCTAAAATGACCACCACGCTGCAAATTATCTCCACAGAAACATAAATTTTACGAAGTCACTTTGAGATTAAGTTGACGTGTTCTTCACTTTTAACATCAAGTACTTCTTTCTGAAAATATAGAAGGCAAGGTCAATAAAGTAGTTAACACGATTATACTGCTTACATTTCGTTCTGTGTTCTCAAATTCCTGGCTGTGGATCATTGTTCATCTGCGTGTACACGTGATAAACTCCTGGCTGTCTGAACGCTAAAAGAAGTGCCTTCTCTTGCCCATTTTCATCCATTTTAATACCTCACACCGGATAATAATAATAATAATGTATTTGGTTTAGAACTATATACAGAGATCTGTGGCCGCCTAACACCAAGTTTTCACGGCCACAGTCCTTACATACGTAGCACTATTAGCACTACTGCTTACTACAACTATTCACTAATGCTACTCTACATGACTATTCCTTAATCCCTAATACTATTTACATAACTCTTTCGTATTGTTCTCGTGCCTATGGCAGTTCTAAATTCCTAATTTTGACCTGCCTTTTACATCTTACTTTATAGAACAGGAAGTTCCCTACATCCCTGACCTCCGTGTCATTCGTAGAGCTTAAAATTTTCTTGAAGGACAACTCTTCACCAACGGTCAACCACTTGTTCCTCAGGAGCCGTTCCCTCCACCTCCCGGTTTCCGTACACTTTAATAGTATGTGAATCTCGCTTTCTGTCGCCCCACATAAAGGGCATATTTTTCCATCCATGCCCCCCCTCATCCCTCTCAGCTTCCAAATGCCCGCTCTGAACCATGCCCATCCCTCCCTCTCCACCCTCGTACAACAACCAGTCACACCGGATAAGTTAGCAGACCGTCAGCACGTCTATTCCAGCCTCCGTCTGGTTCGGTACTTGGTCAGGGTATCGACTATCCCAAGACTTCCACTCGTTTCCACCTGTCCTTTAGCCTGATGACGAGATACAATTCGTTGCTCCCCAGTCATTTCCAGTTGACCGCACTACTATTTTTCAGCTGGTGGTCCGCAGACCCGTGGCATATAGCACGCATGAGATAGATGGGGAAATGAGAAACGCAGTTTTCATTTTATCCGGAAAAACTGAAGGGAAGAGACTGATTGGAACAACTGCGCGAAGACGGGAGGTTAATGCTACATTGTTAAATTGCACTGAGTGGGCTGGATATATATTTGGGGTGGGCGAAATGCGTACAAAATTTTGTCCAGGAATTAGGAGAATAGTCCGTTTGGAAGACCGAGATGAGATGTAGTTGCATCTGGGCGAGATAGACTTTGAAGGAGGGATGGCGATGGAACAGTCTCAGGATCATGTCCTGTGACGGATTTCGATATTGACTGGTCGAATCTCCGGGTTTTGCTACCACATAGTTTTATTTGCTTCTTGTCAGAATTGACCAGTTTCATTATTTAAGAGCACGATAGCATCTGGGGTTATTCGTTTTTCCCCCCGTTTAAAGTGATCAACACCGACGAACGGCTGAATCGGAAAACAGGTGAACAACGCTAAACGAACCCAAATTAAGTTTTGTTCACCACATCTCACATAAACCAAGCTGAAAGCGAGCCATGGTTCTTGGCAGCGTACATCTTCAGGAGGATTTAGCCTTCTTCTGATGTGGAAAGCATACTGATCACATTATCCGTTACCTTGCCTTGTTTGTACAGAGAGCGATCTTAATTTTCACGTTGGATTTAATCGGTTTTTGCTCCCCTATTCTTAGAAGCTTTGTGATGACGGTAGCATAAATTTCTGTGCGCGTGACGTCAAGAGGTTATTAACCTACATTGACGCCCTGGAAGCTGTGGTGAGTGCCCTAAGACACAATAAACAAGAACATTCCACATGTTACTATTACATTGACGTCACAATCGCACAAGACGTTCTTATATTTTCATATTTACAGTCTTGGGCGTTAACATTGGCTCTGGCTATTTGTTGCATAAGTTCAAAATATTCGGCGGCTGGATTTCCGATGACTGTGATAAACCGTTTGGCAAATGTGTTTACAGAGAGATATTTTGTATATAACCTACTGTGATCTTAATTAAAATTATGTGTTTGAGATTCATTATCTTGAAAATATCAAGTCGTGTTAAAGAAAATGTATGGTAGTTATGCAAATATTACTTATAATATATGGAGTGTATGCTACCGTTTTCTATTGTAGCAGTTCATGTTAGTTAGGATAAAATTGTGTTTGGTGACATATTTAATTAAGAAACATGATTATTAAATTTAACAAAAATTTATTCCATACAATTTAGGCCTGCAGGGGTACGCGTGAACATGGCAAAAGTGATAGGCCCTAAGACATGGTTCTGAAGCAGGTAAAAGTAAAAAAAAGTAAAGGTGTCCCACTATACGCCATGTAGACGCTTGTCTTCACCGTACAATTCTTGTCTGTTGAAAATCTATTGGACCCTCAGCCTTTTATTTGTTTATGTTTATGGAGACTATTTATAAATTAATTTTCCCTTGGTCTTTCAAACGAAGTCACAGCTTGTATAGAATAAGTTTTAAGTGTGAAAAGACGTGTGATAATTGAGTATCACCGAGTCTTTTGCAGTGATTAAATTATTTTTGCTTCATACTGACGTATTTCCAGAAACCTTACTGTGTTGTAGTGCAGTGTTATGTTTTCTGCACAAGTAAATAAGGGTCATAGCATGAGCTCTTGGAACGTTTTATTAGTAGGATACGTATTGGAACAGCTTGTAATGTATGCAAGTACACATGTATTTTAAATTTATAGTTTATAGGTTGGGTGTTTGGGTTTAAGCAGTGAGAAACATGAATGGATTTAAGGAATTTCTTTTGTAATTTAATGTGGATGTTTGATAAACTGCGGAGGTTATGGAGGTATAAAACATGACGATTGAGGATAATAAAGTGAGGAGATTTATGACAGAAGTCTTTGTGAAACAGAATTCATAAAATACCATGATTATTTAATGTTACTGCTTGAATTCTTTATGCGTTATTTGCATGAAGTGAATGTCGGGAGATCGTTCCATTCATCACTTTTTATCTTAAGCTGTTTAGCCAATATCGAAGAAATTTAGCACAGAGGTCTATACTGTTGTCGGGGCGAATTTGTGCATTTTGTCTACGTCACTAACTTGCGGTAGAAGGAAAACCAACTATACATTCCATATATTATTTGCAATATGTGTATATCTGCCACGCAGAAGTTTTACATTTTCTTCAATACGACTTTTTATTTTCAAAATAATGGACGTCAAATACAGAATTTCAATTAAGAACACACTGTTATATGTGTAATGTTGATAACTTTTTAGGAACAGGTGCACTTTCGTAAATGTTCATCCAGGTGAATGAGATGTTCAAATTTTCAGAGACCTCATTCGAAATTACCGTGTGATTATTTTATTTATTTTTTATTTAACGACGTTTTCAGTAGCTCAGATTGTATAACTTATAATTATGAATTCTGAAGTATGTGGAGAAAGCACAAAAATCTTAGCCAGAATAGCCGGTCTCCGGGCGGAGATTTGAACGTTGAACCTCAGGAATGCAAAGCAAGAGTGCAAAGTATTTTATCGTATTGTCCGATTGGAAAGTGGGCTGTGTGTACTCCAAATTAGAACATCCTGTTTTATTTAAAAGTAGGCCTAGTCACTGTTCAACGGTGTCAGTGGTAATGGCTCTGGTTTTCGTATATGAGAGGAAGTTGCCATACAAGGACGGCTGTTATGTCCGAGAGTCCTTACTGTACTAGGATTTGAGGTTTTCACGGCTGTCTACTGGGTAGTAGCACCGTGTAGTCTGGTGGAAATTTACCAGTCTGACAGAAGGTAAACTTCTACCAGACTACACGGTGCTACAGATCCTAAGACAGCCGTCTTAGGTTATTGAGTCAGTGCGCGTAAACACATGAAGATGCAGACCGTGTTCCTCTGAAATGTTGATACTTGCAATTCCGCACGGTGTTACTAATCAGAAAACCAACATCGACAATTTTACCTCAGACCTCTTATAGAATCGTAAATATGGTGAGGTAAATAACTTTTAGATTCGATAACTAAACATTTACAGTAAGGGATTGAAAACTATTACAACGGACTAATTGAGAACCTTTAAGTCTGTCGCATATCAAAGAATTTCCTCGAATTTTGTGGGTCCCAAAGGTTAATTACCGTCATCGTAAGAGTCAGACACAGTTCCCTATCTTTATCCAGATTAATCTAGTCCACAACCTCGCACACTAATTCTTTGAAATATATCTCAATAGTAGCCTCTGTTATCCCATATACTTCTAGGTTTTCCGAATGGTCTCTTTCCTTCAGGGTTTCGACCAAAAATTTGTATCCAATTCTTATATCACCTGTACTTACTACATGCCCGTAATTTTATATTATGGAATACGGATATCCAATTTTCAATCCAGTTTTTCATTAAATTAATTATGTTAATGTTACTTGTCGAATATTTAAATGTGATATCATAGATAAGTCTGAAGGTTTCTGTCGTTAGTGCGTTATATCATTTAAAAAAATTCTTGGACTTTGTGTATCGTATACAATTTTAAATAAAACACAGTCTCAAGGTCTGAGGCTAGGTCGTTCAGGAGGTCCAAGAACTAGGGTTTCTGTCCTTTTTACCTGAAGACGGAAGAAAATTCAGCTACCGAAAGGTTGTGCTTTCATTTAAAACTTAAAAAATGGTCAAAGTCTGAGAAACCCGATGCTGTAGGCTTTCCACTTCACACTTTATAATGGTGGATGAGAAATGGAAAATACCGCTCATGCGAAAATTCTGATATCGAACTTCTTCTGCGTATCAGTATGATACAGGCACGTTTATGAACGCAATTAAGCAGCATGTCATGTCATGTCATGTCATGAAGAAGTACACTGCAGATATTTTTAATCCTGACACTAGATAGAGTTAAGTAGCCAGCTTCACGTTCCCGTAGCTTTAACCTCTGTCTTGCTTAATAATTTTAACATCAAGAAGAAAAGTTAAAATTGAGAAATACTCTCGAATACATGATTGCTATGAAGTGATATTTAGTGGGGGAGAATTCTTGGATATTCGTCTACCGTTTTTAAAGTAAAAATATTGCGTAAGTAGGACGAGATAAGAAGACAGGTGGAGAGATGGAAGAAGGCCAATGAGATAATGGAAGAACAATTTTGAGACCTGTTCAAGCATTATGCTGCGTATTCAAGCATGAAAATTGTTCTGTCATAATCTTAAAACCTTGCATACCGTGTAGTGTATTGTTTGTATGCACATTTTATGTTCTGTCGTAAGATCATACATGTAAGTCTGTAAAGTGCCAATAAACCTGTACAATACAGAATTCAAATCAAGGGGGATAACATTGTACTATAACAGCTCAAGACCAGAACTTAATTAAAAGTTAGGTCTGTGGAATTTTAAGTTTTGTATTCTGCAGATGACGGCGCGTCGGTTTCATATGATTATATCTCGAAACTTTCTGTGCCCTTTCTTATACATTGTGCATAATCTGATGGTTCTCTACACAATTAGAAAGCATTGTTTCGAAATTCTATCAGAATGGGACTTTCAGCGCTGCTGATAGAACGTTAAGCTTTGGAGAAAGATGGTATTTTGGGGATCACTTCTTTTATTCCTTATTATGAGAGTTAAACCCACTCGGAATTGTTACGAACGTCTCTTTTCAGTTCCATACCATCCACTCTGCGTACTGTCTGCGTTATTTAAATTGACTTCTTGCAGAGGGGCTGGAGGGGACAGGAGGTAGTAAGTATAACACGCTCATCGCTTGCTGTGCTTAGTACTGCAGTCGAAAGTGGACTTTCACCTTTGCGGTTACGGTGCACGTGTAACAACTCGGTGAACTCCGTCGCACAGAATATTAATCGATGACTACCCTGCTTTGCAGTCGCGTTTCATAAACCAAACCGGAACGAGCCTTCATTATTATTTCGGAAGAGAGTTTCAAAATTAATACACTGATTTAACAATTTAAGTGCCTAAACAGGATCTTATCCGGTGGGGGGATGCTTCTCCAAAGATTAAAATAATTTTTTCTCTTTAACAAGACAAATTATTTTTCCAGCGAGATTATTGATAATGAATCACAGATATTTCCAGTTTTCAGTTTTATTTTTGAATTTAACATACGTCTGTATTTTGCGTTCTAAAATTTCAGCATTGCCGTTATTAGGAGGTCGATAAATCTGGCAATCGGATATAGTCTGAAATGTTTATAACCCTTTGAAGCCAAAAGTTATGTAAATAATGTTTTAAGATTCAGTCCGTACCCCAAAGAAAATACAGTACGCTAAAATGCGCTTCTTAGAACATTCTCAAACTCATTGTCTGCATTTCATTACTGAGACATAAATCCATATATTCACCCGACAATATTCAGTTGATACGACGACTTAAACTTGTATCCGATAGTATTTTGTTTGTAACACGAGTACGCGCGTATAGCAAGGACAAGTATACGGATTAGATAAAACTTGCTGCTGTCATTTATTTATTGACTGAGTGACTTTAGATGTATTCAAATGATGCCGATTCTGTCGTTTCGTGACGACAAATAAATTTAATGTATACTATAAAAATAATAGTCCACTTTCCTTTAAGGCACGTAGTTCACTGGGAAGTGCAGGCAGTGTAGGGCATTATTTAGTTGTCACACTACAACATCGGCGCTTTCAGTTGTCATTTGCATGAGAACAATGGTGCATTATATTTCTAGCATTTATTCTACACGTACTGCAGGACCAGCTGTCCGATATCTATTCAAGAACTTTTACCATTATGTTGTTTGTATTGCGTTCGTCTGGCGTTAGTTCTTATAAAAAGTATCCGGGTTCTTTCATCCATTGCCCCCTCTTATGCGTTTGTCACTACGTAAGAAACAGTGCCTAAGATCCCATTTGCTTTAGTGCTTTACTTTTGTACAATCACTGCGTTTGATTCGCGGGTGGAGTACTGATGATGTGCGGGTGACGATGATGCGGGGGAGGCGGAGTGAATTGTAATCGTGGAATTCTATAGCTCAAGTAGTTCACTTCATCGTTTCACGAGAACAGTGGTATTATTTAGATGCCAGAAGTACAGAGCGTTCACTGATAAAGTTGAACGCAACTGTCACTTTACATCTCGCGGCTGGAACTGTCTGCCAAGCGCTACGAGGATTTCCTGATACGAGTCAACTGTCACTCTATAAAAACAATAAAGTTTTGCTTTTTTATATAAATTCTTTGGAAGCCGGCAAGTGCTTAATCAGTGAACGCACTGTTGTAAATAAAACGGCGCAGTTGGGCTGATTCTGAAATGTTACTGCGTTTATAGCCTGCATAACTTATCTTTTAAACATAATAAATTACAGGCACTTGACATTTCTTTTTGTAAAACCAAATCTGACTTCATGAGGATTTGTGGAGACGCGTATATTCCCGAGAATCTTATTTTTAGCGAATGCAGTGGTCCGTTGCCTTCATAACATCTAAAAAAGTAAAACTAAGAAACACGAGAGACCTCATCGAAACTGTTACGCTGAGGAAACATTCCGGATGCTGTTATGAAAAATGGTTCTCCATAGCAGTTGATTTTTACCAGCGCTTTCTGCAACTCTGTTATAGTTCCTGTTTTGAATTGCCCCGAGTTTGTTTCGACGTTCTCCTTTTTTAGCGAACTGTTTTTCTTTCTCAGGACACAAACATGAAGAATGCGATCTTTAGGAAGAACAAAGGAAAAACACAACAGATATTAAAAGAGTAACGGAGGAAGATTTTAGACACAAACTAATAATTCCGTCTCCTGTATGCTCTTAACGTTGAAAACATCTCTTGAATTAATTCTGCTAATTCACTTGTTTTTCTATTGTTATCGTGGAATAGCAAAGCGACTCGAGAGTTTAAATCGTTTATTGTTAATTATTTCAGTGAGGAGAAAGAAAACTTGGGACCTAAAATTAAATTAAAATTTTATGCGCAGATTGTTGATTGTTTTATACAAGAGCCATATTTTAGTTCGTTTTGACAAAAACGGGTAGATTGTCAAGGTCTCGAAGTATGTTCATTTAGTGTGTTCGATGGGGATACTGGACTATAACCATTTTGTATGTTATGAACTTGTGATAATATTTTAAAAAGTAACAATGCAGAAGAAACTTTTCTGTAATAGAACATTTAATACGTCTAGACTTTTAGCAAGAAAGTGTTATATGTAAATTACAGATAATTATTAGTTTAGACGTTAACGAAGTAATCTGTGCGTTTTCTTTATTATCATTGCAAATGGCCCAGAGGACGATTAATTGATTGAAACTGATTGTTTTTGGCGTATATATGAAGAAACTGGATTGCCAGCTTTTCGTAAGGCTTCCTAGATGGAGACTTGAAGTAGCTATGGTAATAGAGTGACAATTAGACTTGTTAGGATAATTGAAAGACGTCTGTCTGAAAAACAGAAGACTGACGCAAGAGAGATAATTACTTTACATAACGTAAAATTTAAATTCTGTCGTGTAAACTCGGTTTCTCAAACTGGTGAATGAACTTGAAATGCATGACTGCTTTTAAAAATATACACATGGTTTATTTAACGACGCTTTCAATAGCTTAGATTATATATTCCTGGTGGCAGTGATTAGCTGCATCCAATCGACCCAACAGAGTAGGTTAACTCTTCTGGCGAGAGGAATGGATGCGAAGCGACGTAGAAGGTTTAAAAAATTATTCCCGCTTAGCATTTGACAAGCATTGATGATGGAAAATGTGATTCAGTGAGAAAACCTTTCACTGCGCGTTCATTTTGGGGTCGTCGTTAAATAAGTAATCGCGATTACGATATCCTCCTTTTATTTATATAACATGATGGCTTAGGTAAATGCCGTTCCACCTCGTAACACTATCTGTTTGTAAGAAATGACGTGAGAGTATTAGCGATGTATACATGTGTACTTTGTATTTTTCGAGTTCTCTTGTTTGATGAGGTCACCGAGCTTACGAGTGTGGGTAATGATTTCAAGACAAACCGATGTTTAAACTACAAAGAATTCTGTAGGTGGCAGCTGTGACGTACTTTCAGGTATTTCCTGGAAACATGTAAGCAGCCTTATGCAGGATTCGATTCAATGATCTTGGCATACAGATTTAATAACTGTTGAGCTAATGATTTCACAATGGCCTATGTCAGTGTATGGGGTAGTGCAGATGCAGCTCCACGTATTATTAACTTCGGCACTCGATGGTGTGAATAGTCAATTTCACGTTCCAACCGCTTAACCCCGGAAGAAAGATACAAATGTGTGACGCTATTCCTCAATTTCCTCATACGTCTGCATGGTGTGGTGCTTAGTTAAAACCAGAGACAACTTTACCTATGTCAGTGTGGTAATGGTGATGTTAAGCGATGGTTGACACTCCTTTCTGTGATGTATATTGAATACAGAATGCCCCCCAAAAAGATGTACACACATTATAATACGGAATATTAATATTGTGCTTATACATATTTTTCGGAACATTTTGTATACAGTGCTTGGTTTTGATATAAAATTAAGGCCAGCATGAAAACGCAAAAAATACGTCTGGGATTGGATTGACAGACCTTCCCTCGGACTTTAAGTCAGCTGATACAGAATTAATCTTGACAAGGGACTCTTGTTTCAGCCCACCGGCTTCATGTACACGTCAGTCCCGTATTCATTCATGGAGGAGGTGTATGTGGTGGCCCGCTGGGATGTGGGCTACAATTTCTGCATCCGCATCGTCGTCTCGGACGGCTCTCTGCTGCTGCAGGTGAGAACGACATAAGTACACATAACTGCTGTAACTTGGAGTTAATGTGTAATTTGAGATTCTTTAAAGGCCTTTGGGGTGCACTGAGTTTAAAATGTTGGCCTCTGAAGGATACTGGGATACTGGGAACAACCCGTTCTTCAAGTGCCTAAGCACTGCGGGTCCCAACTTTTGGTTGGCTTTACCTATAGACATTCGGTAGGCATCCTTGGACGAGGGATCCGCCCGTCGCAAGGCCTTTACCTGTACAGAGGACAGCACAACACAGAAAAACGCGGACAGACATCCATGGCTTGAGTGGGATTCGAAACCACGGTCCCAGCGACCAAGCGGCACAAGGCCCACACCTCAGACCGCGCGGCCACTGGGGACCCCCCCTGAAGGATACAGGTACCCAGAATTAAAGGGAATTCTGGGGAAAACTCGTTGAAATTAATTTTTGTTATCGATTTATATTTCCTGGCGACTGTAATTTCCGAAAACTGAAACTTAAAGGCTGCGAAAAGATCACCTTAAGACTTAAATTTAATCTGGCGTCTTTGAGGCGTGCTGTAGTGTAATGCAGTTTTTTTTACAAATTTCTGTAATCGCAGACCGGTACTGAGATTTTTAAACCAGTGTAGATCGATTCCTTGTACTGGAAGATGTAACGATTTTCATAATATATGTTTTTCGACGGAATGCGGCATAAATATATGAAAGGCGAAAAAATATAGTGCGATATTCTGAACGTTATTTACAAGTATTTTTCTAATTTCAAAATGTTTCCTGGTTTAAATAGAATTTTGAAAAAGTGCTTTAAAAAGGCACATACCTGGTAAAACATAACAATTGCGAAACATATTGACAAATTTGTGTTTATTGTATACAGTTCTGCAGTATCGACACTTGAGATTTAGGGGAGCGAGTTCAGTCTGGAGCAATATTTTTTATTACTCCGTGAGTGTCATTACGAGCTTGAAACGAAGAATTCGTAGTATGAATCACAGTCCAAAGCGAAGCCATCAATACTTAAATATCTTTGGATGTTTTAAGCGGAATGATACATACACCAGCAGATACTCTGAGTGAAGTGCAGGAGACTGAACCATTCTGGTGAAATGATGAGGCGGCCCCGTGTTTTTCAAACAAGGTTAGGTACTAGCATTTTGCCAAGAACAGACTTACGTGTCTCTGTTCCCAGTGCCTCATTTGTTGAAACAAGAGGCACTGCATTAAAATTATTTTCTTTAAATATGACAACGGGCTGCGTAAAGGTTTCGTGTTTAATGATTGCCGTTTTGTAAAAACTTTGTATAATATGAAGACTGTGCCGTGGCATAGCTCATGCAGTTAGTCACCGGCATCTTACCGCGGAGGCCTGGGTTCATTCCTACTGTAGTCTATGTGGGATTTGTGGTGGAGAAGGAGAATATACGAGCCTTACAGAAAATGATCTACAGCTCTGCTTTCAACAGTGGCAACATCTTAAGCAGCTGTGTGTCAGCTCCGATGGGAACTATTTCTAGGGCGATCACAGTTGAAAAGAGTTACAACACCAGTCTCGTTATTTTTGCTTCAGACATCGTATAATCTGGGGGATGAAAAGTAGACCAGTAGCGGGCTCAGTTCTGCAGAGACATAATCTTACTCCATTGAAAAAAGACAAATGTGGAGACTGCTCATTCAGATCATATCAGCGGTATTTCAACAGGTGAAAGCATGGATCATAGGGCATAGGATGGAAAATTGAAGGGAAGGTTGCGTGTTTTATTCAGCTGCTCCTATTTTCTGTCGTATAGTCTTAGACATTCACTTAAGGGAATAGGTAGGCCAGAAATTCTAAACACAATATATATTCCTTAGAGTAAGGTATCTAGTTTCTTTAACGTATAAAACGGCAGTATTATTGTATGTTTTAATATTGAAGATACTACACGGGAAGGTAAATATTCTGAACTGATGGTATCATGCATTTGCCAAATTTAGTCTGCTCTAATTTTATCATGAAAATGATTTTATTTATTAGCGTTGTTCAGTTACCGTACTTGAACTTTGCCAAATTTGTAAATGATTTATTTGCTGTTGTTAATAGATCTTGTCCTGCATTCTAGTTACAAGACATGAACATTAACCTATACGCCCCCGTCCCTCCGTATCACTAATCAGTTGGTCAGCACTTTGGAAGCAAAACTGGCGAAAACGTTTGTATGCACTCTCTGGAAGCTATTTTGGTCTTGTAGAAGGTAGTTTAGAAGCTGGTATGATAATCCAACCTGCTTTCCTACAGAGGAAAGACTTTTCTTGAAGGTTTTCATTAGTTTTATTTTCATAGTGATCATCATTAAAACCATAGCCACTTTATTTCTTATTGTAGAGTGTTATAAATTTTGAATGTGGGTGTAATAAAGTGACGTCTTATTGATTACATTAGTAGTAGGTGGCTGTCGTGGGGGCGCTAGTTGTGTGTCTTCTCTACGCCTTAATGTTCTTATAAGGAAGATCGTAAAACGAAACGCATTCATGAAATACTTTAAGATAAAATTAGATGACTCCGATGTGAGGTACGGACATAGATTGAAGTTATTTAAAAGCCGTTCTTATTTAAAATCATTAGCATTTTCATAATTGCTTTATTTTTCGGGATAAAGTTGCAAATTACAGATTCTCTTAGAGGTTATATCAGACAAGTTTAACGTGATGTTTCTTGCCGTCATTACATTTGCAATTATTGACTTAACATGAATCCAGTTGTCGCATATAGAATATCCTGAATAGTAAGGGATCAACAACCTCTCAGAAGAGACTGGGGTCAGTTTTATGTCTCATCGCTTTTTGTTTGGCTCTTGGTGAGGTTCCTCGAAAGTCCCCAGTTCGTGGAATCGACTTGCGTCAGTATCATTCTTCAATCCATATACATGTAACGTTTTACTTTGCAAGTGAAATGAGGACTTCGCTTTATTTTAATGGAGGAACTCATTGCGTTGGGGATTCATAGAATGGAACACCGGTTGAGGTCCTTTGCGAAACCGTTTTATGCACTGGGGAGGACAAAGTTAGTGGGTAGAATGCTCATAGAAAAATTCTCTTCTTTTACTCTCATGAAAGATGGGGCCTGTCTCATAAAGGATGCATCTAGATGTGTTGGGAGATCCTCATGTTACACAGAACGTTTCTGAATGCGCTTAAACTTTCCTTTCAAGATCGAATCATATGTTACTTTTCTTATATTACACATGTGAATTTACTTAAAATTTCATCGCCTAACAGTTTAGCTCTACCTTTGTCAAGCTTCTAAAGAAGAAAAGTGTTTGATGTTTTAACCGATCTATTTCTTATTAGCATTCAATTATTTTTCGTTCTTTGCAAGATTTCTGGTACGGAATACGCTTTCCCAGGATGTTACGATAGGTTTCCTTAATGGAGACATGCAACAGATTCAATTTTTATGCACAGTTTCACTACGAAAAGTATTTAGAAAATAGAGTTTTGATTCTAGTCTTGTTATTTAAGAGAAGTTCTCAGCTTACATTCTTAGTTTCTGAAATTGTCTGCCCACAATTTTATTATGAAACAAACCGAATTGAGCAAAATGTTAATACTCGTACCAAACGAACCTGTTTGGGTGAGGGTACGTTTGTTATTTCCTTGCAATCTAACCTCCTTTACTGGCCTCCGACAGACCACCTTTGTTTTCCATCTGAGTGCGTATTTATATTACGTACATATTTATATTTTTGCCCAATAAATTAACGTAATTCAATTCCAGTCGTTTTATTTGACCTTTATGAAGGCCTTTTCTAAAGTAGAGGTAGAAATCAATGGCTATAGGTATAAAACTGCACAGGTCAGAAATTGTTGTTTTTATATTTCATTAAACATTGAGTGTATACAAAATATTTCAGTTAATAGTCGTATATGTTGACAAGATATCAATTTTATATTGCGTAATCCTATGTTTATGTATAACGAGCCATCCATTGAGAAAATAAAGCTAAGAGTTCTGTTTTACACGAAGTAGGAACAAACAAGTTTTGAAAAGTGTACTCTGTGGAGTACACTAACATTCCAGATTTTTTCACGCCGCGTCACTTAGTTCATTTTCGCACTAACGCTTTCAGAGGTCACTAATGAGTCTTGGGTCATTCTTGCACTGATGCCAGTCTGTGTACCATTGTCGTGAAACAATAGGAAACCGTGAATCCCGTTGTTGCGAAAAACGCGACATGGACGCGCTAGAGCGTGAAGGACACATAAAAGTTAAATTACCCACACAGCTTTTAGTGTAATACCCAAAAACATTGTCTAAATAGAAGGTGAACCATGCCGACAGATTAACAGATACTGTATGTCCATAATGGCATTATACTATGCACTTAGTGCAAACAACGTATAATAATCGGGTCATGTTAACTTAGGTTGACGAGGTTTAGCTTCTTACTCGAATTCGCCAGGTACCCAGCTCGAATCTCGGTCGGTCATCGGTATCAGTCCTTCCAGGCTAATAGTGTGATATCAGCTTATCTTCAGCAGCATAAGACAGCCTCATCCTACATCTGTTCTGATTCATTGTTCATATTACCACATGCCATTTGACGCTGTATAACCTCAGAAGGCGAGAGAACTTCGTAAATTAACCGAATAGGCCGTATAATGGCCGGCGTTTCACCGCTGAGGCCCGACTTCGCATCCAGGGCAGACCATGCGGGATTTGTGGTGGACAAAGTGGCACTGGGACAGGTTTTTTTTCCAGTTCTTCGGTAATCTATTGTCATTATCATTCTACCACTGCTTAATAAAGTGAATATAAAGAAATTAACCCAGTTTAACATGATTTGCTAACGTAGGCATGTAGCAGACGACGTCGGAAAAGTTATGTAGACATGATTTTGAACTCGAAAGAAGTAGAATTTTGATATGATTAATTTTATGGCTTAAATCGTAAGCTACTTCAACATTCTGAAGTACCTGAAATGGAATTATGTATGCCAGTGAATATTTCTACAGTAATGTTACTGTGGAAGAAACGGTGCCATGAGTCGCCTCATCTTGGATGTGTGGCTGAACAGTGTATGAAAATTTTTGCTGATTTAAAATTCAGTTTGTCAAACGTACTAAAATAGCTGTTCATAAATCTTCGGTCACTATGAACTGTTTTGATACCAATGGAAAGGAAGCGGCAAGTACCTACGTCAAGATTTGTTTGTGTGTTGACTTCGCTCTCCGATGTGTTTCAGATAACTTTTCTCTAATGTATACAGCGTATAAACACACACGACTTGTGGAAATAAGGCCAAAATGTTCTGTTTCATCAAGCTTACGATATGCACGTGATGAACATGGCTGGAGGCAAAATGAGGTTACCAGAATATTGAACCCATTTCAGACATTTAATCTAAGAACTTCCGCAAAAATATAACACAAGCTGCGCACGCTCTGTCTTGAGTGTGATCCAGTTTCGCCGTCCAAATTCATTATCAGCTGAATTAATGGGTTTGCTATTTTTCTTCCATTCCATAGATCCATGCTTTGTATCACTCAGCTAACTTCGTAAACATAATTTGATGGCTTCAGCGAGTCGATTAGGTAAACAGTGGATGATCTTCCTAAACTAGGGCAGGGCCACTTCCTCCCTAGTCACTCCTACAGCGCATGTCAGCTAATGGGACTACATACATGTTAGTTCTTTTTTCGTGAAGGTAGTTTTATCATTCTTGCAGCAAACGTATAAATCTTAACATTGACTAGATCTAAGCGATTGTTAGTATAAACGGGGTCCATGAATTTGCAGTCACGGACAACTGACAAATGATGTTCCCTTAGCTTGGGCGGAAAGCCGTCCACTTCCTTACGGTAGAAAAATAGAAAAAATATATATATAAAAAATATTGCACTGAGCCTCGAATTTTTAGTCTGAAGAGTTGAAAGGAAGAGGCCACTTAAAATAGATACATGCTAGTTGACGATAATGTGCTAAGCTCATCTGATTCTTTATTATATTAAAAAGGTTTTTCAAGAATCGCTATATATGCATCCATTATATGACTCATCTATATACATTAAAAATGTTGTCTTTTATCAAGGGCACTAGGAAATAATTATTTTCTGAAAGGTTTGCTTTTAGCCACGTTACCTGCACAGTGCTGATAGTATGACCAACCAAAATCTTTCTTCTGAAGAACATGTAAATTTAAATATAAAAGCAGAGAATCAAGGCATATGAAGTATGGTGCTCCAGTTCCCATTGCATTTTCACATTAAATTATTGAAATATTCTCCCCTATGCTTATGTTCAACATTGTGAGCTATTTTATCCCTGTACCTTGGGCTCTTCATTAAGACGTAACCAGCGTCCTTTTCCATCAGCATTGTAAATCTGTTCAGGCTTGTCCATGTTATGTAAGTGCATTAGTAATTCTTCGAGTTTATCAAAAGTAATGTTTAACAAATTAATCCGTTATTTTTTGGGCAAATTTTAGCCATATAACCTACATTAGGTATATTTATTTTTATTTCGTCCAGAAGGAGATCTAACAAATGACATGAAGTCCATTTATGAAGATTTCTGTCTTCTGGGTTGTTGGCGCTGTGTAGTCTGATCGACCATACTACACGGCGCAACAACCCAGAAGACAGAAATCTTCATACTCACCGCTGTGAAAACCTCAAACCTTACAAGTCCATTTATATCACACAAAAGTACACAAATTTCCCTTTCGATTATCCTCTACGCAAATTAATAAATTTGTTATTTGTTACACATTTCTTATGTTCTGAAAGTAAGTTGAGGCTTTGTCTGTGTGAACGTGCGGCCGCTAACTGGCCCATTGTCCGTCGCTCCAGATGGATTATACGAGACAGGGGGAAACAAGACTCCGAGAAAAATCTGTTTGAGTGCCACGTAGTCCGTCACATATCTTGTATGGACTGTATTGGAAGCGAATCCTCGTATGCGCGTTGAGAAACCGGTAATTAATTTATTCTGGATATTTATTTTCTTCCTTCCAGTCACTGTCTTGTTTGGAAGGAATCTACAGCAGACAGCATCGATTGTGACTGGCGATAAAAAATCAGTGTTAACGTGTGTTGAATGGGCTCCTTCATCCGATAAAGTCAATTGCGGAACCAAATATGCCTTTATAACTCTAAAGCTTTGCGGGCCCTTGAAAACCGCCGCTTAATGTATCTGAAGAACATCCAGCGCATTTCACAGTTGAGTGAATATTTAAACCACCCTGGCCACAATAAGTTCAAAGGGTAAAGTACTTTGAGGAAAATGGATGGTTTGTTGGTCACGGAGAATTGAAATCGCCGACCATTTATCAAAACCTATCATCGTAAAGCTGTCGGTTTCATTGATGTTGTGTGATTCTGTGTCACTGGCTTCAAAACCGCGCGTCTCATGTCGCCAATATAGCGCGTGCTTTGACGTTCTTCCACAAATACACGTTCAGCATTTCCAGTTGACTCAGCTTAATTTATCCCGTGGTTCTGGCTACTTCAGCTTTTACGCACATCTAGTAAAAAGTGTTTTGTGCAACTCGGCTTCGTCGTTTATCTACCTGCAGGTGGAATACCGATCAGTTGGAATAATGGGACAACAGGGGAGTTGAATTTTGATTGATTTCGGCGGTGATTATCCGAATAAATGAAAATGTGTTTGCTTCTGTTTTATTGCAGTAATGCACTGCATAGTCGTATCCTCGATTTGTCAAAGAACATTACGAATTTAAAGGCCTGTAGTGTTTTGCAGTGAAAGGGGTGGACAGGGTATTTCGTAATATTGTATCCAGAATAATTGTTTTGTTAAGACAGAATTTTATTACGATAACTGACGTTTTTCGAACGTCATGTTCGGTCGGATTATCAGACGTATTAGTGAAACCATATTCATCCGTCCGTAAGCATGTAACGTAAGTGCGTGAATAAGTTTTGTCGACTCGTTTGTAAGATTAGTAAATTTAAATGGTGAAATTAAAGGTTCCGTAATGAAGTTTGCGAACAGTCAGTTGAGTTGAACCCCCCAAGTTTTGGCGAAAAAAAGGATATGCAAATCTGCACAAATTCTGGGCGCCAGGTTGCCATTGCGCCAAAACTTGTCTGCATATTATTGTGATTGGTGTGTATCTTTACATGCTGTTATATAGCATTTTCATATTTGCTACAAGTAGTTTTGACACCATCATACAGGTTCCAGCATTACCGGTGGCAAAGAAATTTACGTTACGTTTGGAGGTGGTTATTAAGTTTTTGAATTTTAAATATTGTTTTGGTGAGCTTCGTCATTCAAGGATAAAATGATCATGTTTTTCTGTTTTTGTATAAACGTTTTCTTAAGGCCTCTTCCTAGCAATGCTGAGCTGGCTGTAGTGTCGCTAAGAAACGCGTCCTACGCGCTCGAGTAGTTTGCAGTTCCGTTGCCCAGTGTGCGTGAGTCTACCGATTTCCTGGCAGTTTGTATTGTAGTAACGGCAGGGGACATTAAGGAGTAGGTCACGTGTGGGACGTAACTCTGGGTTTCCAAATAAAGGCAGCAAGTTAGAAGAAAAAATGATCGATTTATCAAGTACGGAAACAATTTTGCAGGACGCATACTGCTACGGACACGGACGTGGAGCAGCTCGACTGGCTTGTTTGCCGTCGTCAAGTGATGGCCTACCCTGTTAGCAGTGTTGTCTAGACTCGTAGGAGAAATATGTAATTTTTCGACGATTTTGTTAGTGTTGTCGGTAAGACTCCGTGATAACCAACGGTGGTCATAATCAGGGCAGGACGTTCAAGTTAACCGTGCTCGCCTGGCTAACACTAAGACATGAAAAATAAAAAGTCTTATTTCGTGCTTAAAATTATTCATTGCCCGTCGGATTTTCATTTACCATACGCCTACGTGGCGTGGTGTGTAGTTAAGCATCTGGGACATCCTACCTTTTGACTGCTAGTGTAGACAGCACAACTTTTCATTTAAACCCTTTTACATTTTTCGTTTCTTGTATTTCGTTCAAAAGACGCAGAACAAAATCGCCACTGGTTCATGCTTTGGACAGTTCAGACACTACGACGATTTTCAGTTGGTTATTGTGTCCCTTTCTAGTAATGAAGTATGAATTTCAGTCCTCTGTATGTATCGACCGAAGTCGTATCAGTCTACTTGACTTTATAGATTCAGACAGCTTGAACGAATTCTAAAATGCTGCATTCGGTTATCCACCACTGGATACTGCATTCTGGACCAGTCCTAGGAGCGACCCTTTCTCTTGTCTCAGTGCTTTGATTCTCCCTACTATTCGTTCTGACGTCACTTAATTGCTTTTCCTTCACCGCCCCAGGGAACAGCGTCATGAGATGAAAAGAGAGCGCTCGTTGTACGATTGGAGCAGAAATTTGATCAAGGTCGAGTCCAGATGCAGTATGTTTATTCCATTTCTCTGTGGCTTCATCATGTGTTCTGTTCAGTTATTTGTGTAACATATTTGGTCTCGTTTCCCACAATAGGTTTTATGAAATTACTCATTTAAGCCTGTTTGTATGTACCACTCTTCTGGAACTTAGTAAACGCTTTTCAGAACTAGTTACGAATTTCTCCAGCTTATGACAATGTATATTGACCGCTATCATTATATGAAGGGTTGCAGACGAGCAACAAACACCCATTTCACGAACATTAGTTTCCAACATTTAAAAAAATGTACATGTCTTTCTTGTTTCATCTTCCGGCTACATGCCCAATCCATCGTCTTTCTCAGGCTGAAAATTGTGGGGTTCCTAGCAACAATGGACTTCATATTATTGTGATACTGGGTCTACATGCAACTCATTACCTATCTTACATCTGCATCTGATGAGTGATCCATACAAAGGAATTGTCTGATTGAGGACGATGTTTTAACTTCAGAGGATAACAGGGTATGGCACCTTTGAACACTAGGTTAATACGATTGTCAAGTGGGTAATAATACGTTAATTAGGAATGGATTGTCTTCCCTTGGCTTAAATAATGAAGCCAATAAAAACGTCATCAGAACACAAATGTCGAGTTCTCCCATGTTTTGTAAAGAGGATTTCCCATACCCTTCTGGAAATGCCATTTATACAGTTTATGAAATTTGAATGAAAAGACAAACTGCACATCCAAAGCCAATGAAAGCCGCGGTGGGCGTTTTGTTGTGCTTGTAAAGATAGCTTTAATACAGACGTGCTCCACCGTTCTCCACTATACATCTATTTCTGAATGCCGTATTCCTGTGATATCCTGTTGCGATTAACAAATGTGGATGTTTGGACCCTGTTGAGTTAGACGTCAACTACACGTATTCGCCATTGTGCTGACACTGCTCTCTCGAAACACAATCGGATTTCATTCCACAATTTCCTGTTTAATGCACATGACCGTTAAATTAACGTTCGTACCATTTACTCCGGCATTAGGATTTTACTGGATCAGGAAGATGGATGAAGACGACTGACTGACTGACTTATGATTTGTTGTGCTGTGTAGTCTGGCATAAATTTACCGACGTTTCAGAAGTGCTTGTTTCGTCTATCATGAGGGCGATGGCCATAGTAAGAGCCTGAAATCTCATAGGGAACTGTTTGGGTTGTCGTTATGTCAGATACGCGTATATAGGCTTTATTGTTTTTCAGAAAACCCAAAATGAAATAAAATCCTGTTACTTTATGTACACAGCATGACAAAATCAAATTTTGTTGACTTTAAACAACAGGATGGTTTCTACTATTATTTTATCTCATGTTTTTATTATGTAATTTGAAAGATTCTGAACCTTTGAACGATATAATCAAAGTACAAACTTTACTCAGACCTACTAATAATGCCGCCATTGCAACAAAATTACTGAATTAGTGTGCGCTTTTGCACAGAGGAAACAAACTATTGTGAAACATATTTGATATTATGGTAAGATAGCATGGTTTGTTGTAAGAACAAATTAGTCACGCACTATTACGTTTAGCCTTTAACTGAATAATTTGTTTTCCGTTATGTTGAACTTGTGCGCACTCTCTCTTCGGCTTTCCGAAGTTTACGGCTTATGTAATAATACGTTATAACACAGAATTTTAAATGCCGAAGTATATGTTTTGTATATTTGGATAAATAGGGAGGGTCTCAGATTGACGAATAGAATATACAATTTTGTGGCATATCTTTCCATAATTTTCAGAAAGAATGTCAAAATCTAAAAAATCATTCAAATCTTTCATTCGTACATTCGGGAATGTTTAACTTTCGTAGTGATACGTTTCATTAATGTGTTATTCCGCAGTCCACATATGAAGCTGAATGTTTTCTAACACCTATGTTCTTTTCGTACAGATGGAAGGATGTAATGAAATGTAGTCCTGACAGTTTTTCAGATCAGGGGTTTATGCTCCTACAAGTTATATTGCCCCTACTCCTGTTCTAGTCACTTCCCTGATGCTAACCTCACAACCACATATCTATTGGATTAGTTCTGTCTCTTCCTGTCACAGACTAGATTTCCGGTCAATAAGACCCACATGGTTCCGTTATTGTTCCAAAAAAGGTTTCCTGTCTCGTTTGATCTTGTCTTTCCTGTTTGATTACGTGGAAAAAATGGGAAAATGTTTGTGTATTTTTTTGCCTTGAATATATTGATTTAGAAACATTGTACGTCAATCCTGTAAAAACTTCCTGTATTGTGTGTGAACGAATCCTTTTCACAGAGATTGGACAGTTTTGAACATGCACAGAATAGTTATATTAATAGTATAAGAATATTTTGTTCTTGTCTATTCGACACAGTTTCAAGTATCCGAGTTTATGAAATTGGAATTTAAATAACACAGGTATATAAAGTCTGATAAAATAAGTTTCGTTATAATAACTTAGCCTACCTCAGTTTGTTTCTGTTATTTAAAGATGTATAACAACAATAATTAAATCGAACGAACCACAAGTCAGTGTAAGTCACCCTAACATTTGTACGCTACTGAGTATAACCTAAATTAAGAATAGCTGAACTCATTCACCGTATGCAAAGCTACATTAATTCGTATTCGGTTTGTTTGTGTAGTACGCATCACAAAATGAGAACGGAAGTTAACTCCAAATGTATCGTATTCATATGCAGAATGTGTTAGCTATTGCATTCCTTCAAGTTGGCGATGGCTATATTCGGCTGTACATACCCCATCGGTCGATGGAGCATCGCAGATTGCACAGCGAAAATTTTTAACACGGCTGCTGCATCAGCATCAGCCTTGCAGTTGAGTTCCGATCCTTCTTTAGTTTAATTTGCTCTCAGTGAAGTTTAGGCTGATCTGAACAAGATGAAGATGGTTATCTTCTGGGATGTTGCACCGTGCAGTCTGATAGAGGTTTGCTGACATTTCAGAACTGCTTGCTGCTTCCGTCATGAGGGCGATGAGTAAGATATCACAGTCGCTTAAAAATTCACGAAAAGGGTCACATTTCACGGCTACAGAACTGTGTGCTTGTAATATAATGTATTGTATGTATTTGCATATACGCTCGTATGCATGAAAACTTACAGACATGAACAAGGTAAGGTAAACTTGCCCTTGATGCTTAACAAAGCACCACATCATGCAGATGTATAGGGGAATGAAAGTATAGCGCCACTTATTCTTAATCTCGGCACCAAATGAATTTAGTGAAAAAAGACCAAGTGTTAGCGTCTTGATAGCTGTGAAAATGTAAAATTCCGGGTGGTTGTGTCAAAGGAATAGTGTAGAACTAGGAACATAGGCGTGTCTAATATTGCGCTTTTCTCATTTGGAAATCAACCTTAAGCGGTCGTTTCATCAGGATAAGTTTAACAAAATTTCCGTCGTGTGTCCTGTTCGTACGGCATTATTCAATTCAATTCATTTATTAACTGAGATAACAGCTGTTTTGCATGACGGAATGTTACACAGAGTTAGAAGGCATACCCGTTTAAATTACAGCTGTAGTTGCACTACAGCGTGAATTGTATTTCAGTTTTGCACCAAGTGCCATAGAACAGTCGTACTTAGCTGCATGAACATGTGTCAGTTCTTTAATTCAAGTCCAGCACACTCGACAAACCGGTGTTTGTATCATTTTGCTAGAGATGGGAAATCTTTGCTTGAGAGGATAGATTTTCTGATACAACCTAACACACATCCAAGGCGATCTGTCAGATTGTACGTAAAGCCTTTAATAGAACATAAAAAAACATGCGTGTTAGGTTCATGGCAGTTCTTGTAGAGTACTTTGTCACCCTTCATTCTGGTTCCAAAGAAGAGACAAGAAGCTGTAACACGTCGTAGACGTCCTCCATAAAGTACATGATGCTGATGATAATGATGATAACTCTGGCAATAAAACTATGTGGTTCAACGCTGCTATATCAGAGCTCTAAGTTACACTGTTCAGTTATTCAGTTGTCAGTGTTTTTAGAACCTTAGGCTATACCCTATTTCTTAAAGACACATTTTAGTAGAAGCTTCCCTTCTTCTTGTAAAACTTCCGATCTCCCAGTTGATCGTTTTCCAAATAAGTTCCCAACAAATTTATGTGGTATTCCAAATCCGGACATTCAGTATATTATTGTTATTTTCTTTAGGATAAATGTATTTTATTATAATTTTCTCATTGTTGTTGAATTCATTAATTTTTATGCGTTCTTTGCGTGATGTGAACAAGATGAACGCGGGTAGGGTTGACCATATCTGTGTGTCTATGATTCAACTGGAAAATCACTAGACGAATTTTGATTAAATTTAAAATGGGCGTTATGCTATTGGGGCTACCGTAAAATCGTACTTTTTAATTTCCTACATTTGACAGTATCGACATGTAAAACGTGCAAACATGTGAGATGGGATCAACACAAGCGCCACTTAATAATAATATAGTGTCAAGCAATTACGTATGGTGATAGATCTTTGAAAGATGCATAACTCTGGTACTGTAATCCTTTGTGCAGTCTAAATTTGTTTAAGGGAATTTAAATTATGGGAAAAAACAAAACAAAAACATTCACGGTGACTGAAGCCACACCCCATCACAGGCGCCACCACAGCCTTATTTGCATTTCTTGCTGCCAGAGCCAACATTTTCGATCTTAATTTTTTTTTTCGTTTCGCTGTTATTGACAAGCCTGACGGACAATGCCTATTATATGATGACAGATTTAAGATGAATGGTGGTTAGTAGCCTGGAGATGCTTAGGAGAACAGTCCCCTTTTCGGTGTCATGGCCCTTGAACAGACAAATTTTAATTATAAAAAGTTCGCGTTTATCTGCAGCAGCTTTCCTGTCTTGTAATTATATCAAAAATCACGTTTAATTTGAAGCGAAAAGATGTGAAATATTGCAAGACAATCACCTGATATTGTTATCAGATATTTAATAGTTTCCATAAGAGTATTGAAATTACAGAGGACGAAATAGCGGAAGGAAAAGTGGTGAACAAGAAGTATTTTCTTATGTCTTGTATGTGTGTGTTAACTTTGGAAGACACTCGATTGCAATCGCTTCATTAAAATAATTATTTGCGAGTTAATTGGTGTTATTGTCGTTTATACTAATAAATGTATTGATCTGTTTTCATAATTACCTATATTATTAATTAATCATTTTATTTATAGGCCTAAATGTTTGGCAACTGAACACTGCTTTATATTACCTTTGAAGTTTTTTTTTAAAATTTGACTAAAAATTAAATTATGTGTGCGAAGAACGTGTAGTAGCTGGGACACATGTTATTGTACGTCAGAAGGGAAAACATTTGCAAGAGACAGCAAGAAGGAAACAGGGGAACTTATAATCATGAAACATTGCCCCGATAAATGCTAACGTTATCAATAATACTAATTCATAATGGTGTCTGAGATGTTTACATAAACCTTGATAACCTGGAGGTATGATTATGAGGTATGACGCATTAACATCCTCTAAACAGTTAATAATGTGTTGCCATCTGCATGCCAAATTTATGCAGAAATATGGAGTGCTATGAAAATTAAATTAGTTAAAAGTGAAAGCATTTATTCATTATAGACAGATACCATGCAACATATAGATTGGCGTGGAGGTACATCTTCGTTTGTTCAGGATTTGGCACAAAAGGAAAGAGAATGAAGCTTCGCGTCTCCGAAAAGCTTGAGACGTTTTGAAGCGAAAATTTCAACTCTCTTGCCGAGATATAAACATCAGACTACTAATTTAGGACCAGTTTATATCGCCAAACAAGTAACATCTGCTCACATTTATTGCGTTCAACCTTTCTAATAAATTCTCTTTTATACGGGAACGAGTTCGCTAAATAATTCTCTGCGAGGAATTACTAAACAGCTGTAAGCCAGTTCAAGGAATATTTTGTGTGAAGGAAATTGCCCGACCGTTAAAAGTTCAAGACCATAGAAGGAAAAATCCCGTGAACTACTCGTATCGTGGCGAGAAACGGCTTCCTTCCTAATTTGCCAATACCTTTCGACAGTGATATTAGGAAATTGCAGATTGTTTAATTTGTAATTTGAGTCAATCAACAGTTTAACTTGCAATGTCTATAATAAGTAGCAAGTCGCTTGGAAATGCCTTAAATTTTTGAATAAATAGGATTGACTCAATAATACCTGGATTTTGTATAAACGTGTTACTGTAAAACGCGATTAAATTAACGATGCCATCCCGAATACTAAAACGAGAGCGAACGTGATTGTATGTTGCTCGTGATTTTATTCAGGTAGGCCAACGGTTGCTCTGTGTAAGAAGTAGGCGTTTGTGAATGGCGCGGCGCAATGAAAGTCATTATCTTCTCAACTCTGACGTAAATGCGATCCTCTTATCAGATACATTGTAAATGAAGAAGAATGGATGCATGGAGCCGTAATGCTGATAGTGTCGCAGTGAATCGCCTTGGTCTCCTGCTCTGTATTCTTTATCGATCATTGATATGACGTAAGAAGGTGTCAGTTGATTTCACATGCCCCAAAGCCAGTTTGAATAGGGCACCGATGAGGGATGGCTAGATTGTGTCATTCTTTTTTTTTAACATGTTACAGTTTTTACGATTCATTGTTTGGAGACTTGTTACAGTCCTTATCTATGTCTGCCAACGAACCGTATGTACCGTCCTGGTGTAGTGGTAAGTTCTTGTGCTTCGTTTTCGGTTGGCCGCAGTTTCGAACCCTACCATTTTGACTGAGGTATTCATGGTACTTCCCTGTTTTTGTCGGGCAATGCTGGGGTAGTACGTCCGAAACGTACCCCTGCATGTTCCTTTGAGCCCTTCCAGTCAAACAGCCATACGAGTAAACGCCAATTGCATTTCCTAATTAGGATTTGAGTTTTTCGCTGCTGTGAGTCCGAAGAAAACTCTTCTGGGTTGTAGCGCCGTGTAGTCTGGTGGAAGTTTACCAGCGTTGTGTTCTTGTTCTTGTATTAATTTTTTTTATTTTGTGCTGACTCTGTGATTGGCTCCTGTAGCTGTTGAGTTTGCACGTTAAAGTAAAGAATTGATTAACGTTGTTCAATGACGTAATTGCTCTTTATTCAGAGAATCATACGAGACCCATAAATACACTAAGTGGGCAAAATACAACGTTAGTGAATGTTAAATAAAGTTAATATGCGTTTAAGTTGTTGAAGGGATAATAAAAATACCGACCGAGAGTGTCCGTGTAGTCAGGATGTCCATTATCCTTTACAACAATACAGCAGAAAATTTATTAACACTGTAACACAATATTGACACAACCTTTATGTTTAATAGAAATTGAAGCTAAAGTATTTAGACAACAGTCGTCTTTTATGGCAGATACCTGTCATTACCTAGTGCTGTGTAGTAAGTTGAGAGTAAAAGGTTTTCACGTTTCCTAAATATAGAGTAGTAGCCTTCAGTCCTCTGTTCTGACTTGGCTGTGGTGTTCAATGGGTATCTATAGTCGAATATAATAGACTGTTTGTGTGAATTTCATAAAACTGCTCGCGCATAAAATGTCAAACCGAACCAAACTTGCCTACGTATGACGAAAAGAGAAATGAAATACTAAAAACACCAGAATACTCTCTTTTCAATGCAGTAACTCGAAGGAAAGAAATGTTTCTGTCCATCTGTCTGGTTCATTTTTAACAGTGGTAACTATTTGTACTGCTCGCTTTAACGTTAAGTAACTCGGCATTTTTCTCTCACATAATGTTCATGGATAAATTTTGTTTCTTGAAATAAACGTCAATTATTATTATTAACCATCTGACCTTGTAACGGTGTAAGAGTGGGAGTTTTCTTGCAAACAGGAAACAGATGTTAAAATTTGTGGTGGAAAGCCGTAAAATTATTTGTACAAAAATACAGATTTACAGGAAACCATTATGTAGCCAATATAAAATCACATTTTCCGGCTATCAAGTTAGTATTTCCTCTGATTGATGACTCTATAAAATTTTCGTTTGCACGTGCTATGTTTTCCCCTAAGAGAACACTGAAATCAGTAATCTGATTTACCGTATCAAATCCTACTTATGATGATACACTTTTATTGCCACTTTATATGGCGTTTACGCTCTCTCAGACACGGTAATGAACTTTAAATGTGCATATCAAAAGCTTATCCACAATTAAAACTGATTTTAAGAATCGAGTGGACGTGAGCTTGATGAGAGGGCTGTTTGCAGCTGGTTTGATTACGATTTCGTTGGCGCATACATAATACTGGACGTAAAATATCTCCGAGCACGGGCTACATCATAGTGAGAGGGGAAGGGAAGACGCCTCCGCTTCCCCTCCCTCCCCTCCCTCCCCGTATTGGCTGGCCATCAAAGTGTGTGTTTGTAAAGGTCAAGGAAGCTGGGAAATTCGTTAAGACAAACATGTGTCGTGTCAGAACAACCATGAATAGCCGGCATTTGTGGAAGACAACGGGATAAAGCTGTTGTTGAACAAACGGTTTGAAAGGTCATTGCGGAAACAATCTCCAATATCCCTGCTGTTACAAGATTGCTTGCTTTGTTTGATTCGACCTCCTGCGGTGTATTGCAAATTCTGCTCCTCGTAATATTGGCATTGACTTTGATTTTATGATAGTGTTATTAGTGGTTGGAGAGTCTGAGTAGGTAAGCTGTGAGTGTAATGGTATTCCTTTGGACGTTAAACTAACTGAAATTGTTACAGCTTGTGTATTTGAGACGTGGATTCAATCGTTTTAACTGTGTCTCAAAATTGTTGTTTTTTTATTTTAATTGTATTTGTATCCACACTAGTTTTATGAAGTTTGAAGAAGAAACAAGAACGACAGATGTCAGTTTGCTTTTCCTGTTGTACGTACCATATATCTGCAGCAGGTTTAAATGTAGTCAGTACGTTTCGCGTCCACAAATGTTTCGTGTCAGAAATGAAGATCCCGAAGAACCCATGGTTGCAGTGTAGGTACCGACTGACACGTCTCGTAGGTGGTGGATCATCAGTAGAATGGCGATCGACAGGGGAAAGCAAACCATCAGTGTCATATCACAGATTCTTTGGTTCGAAATTAGGTCTCTGCGGGGTTTAATTGTAGCAGTTATGTCGAAATGTGGATCTGTACGAAATAACATGGGTCTGAAACTTACTCTCTCATCCTGAAAAAAAGAGGAATTTCAGAAGAGTGCCGAGAATAATATTCAACCTAAGAGAAGGAAAATAATTTGTGGATGGAAAACATTTCGCAGTGAGGAGTTTCATAATTCGTACTTTTCACCCGATATTACTAGGGAGATTAAGTCGACGTGGATGAGTTGGGCAGGGCATATAGCATACACAGAACTGTACAGTATTTATTCGGGAAAGTTGATGACACGAGACCACAAGGAAGATCTGTGCACGTATTGGAGGATAATATTGAAGTGGATCGTGAAGATATAGAGAGTAAAGATATGGATTGGATTCGTCTTATTCAGGATAGAATGCAGTAGCGAGCTCTTGTGAAGACAATAATGAACCTTCTGGTTCAATAAAATGGGGGAAATATCTTAACTACCTGAGCGAATACTAACATTTTTAAAAAGGACATCGTTCCTTGGAATTAATATAAAACGTTCCGTTTTTATTTTGGTTTTAACTTTTTGCCAATGCAGTCCTTCCAATTTTCATTTAACCATAATTATCTACGGGTAATTGAACAGTGAAATCTGCGTGAATATAACGTAATTAAAGTGTCGGTAAATGGGTCAGTATACTTTCATGACTACTTAACAGGAACTACTGGACAGGAAGTTTGATTTTGGAAGACGTGTGATATTCCCCCACCAACACCGAGCATTTTATAACACGAAGGTCAAAACAATTGAAACAAGAAAGATCCCTGAAAGATATGTGACCTTGCTGTAAATTGTAGCTTTGGGAGATGTCTGGAGTGTATCGATCTCGTTGACTGCAGTCCACAGAATGTGCCAGAAACTTCGAGACCATAAACATTTTCCCTTTGTACCCCAAATGCCTGGCACTGATATCAAGAGACGTACTTGACCCTCGGCCTACAGATGCGTGTCGTGAAGCTTACGTGTCGCTTGCTCCTAGCTGAAATTTCTTCAGACAAAATGTCGCGGCCGAGTCGGTAAGTGTTTCTGTTTTGTATTGGAGGTTGGGAAGTTCAGATCTTTCCCTGGAGACCGATTATCGTGACTGAGAATTTTG
>NW_019059978.1:318948-346709 GCF_000696155.1 Zootermopsis nevadensis | reverse complement strand
TTAAATGCCGGGATAGTACCTTAAATTGCCCACAATCGCTCCCCGCCACAGTTCTTTCAAATTCATTATTAATTTATATCATTCAATAAAAAACTTAGAATAAAAATTCTAATAAATAAATAGAGATGTCTCCAGATAGACAAGGCATGTAACACCTGTTCGCGAAATCTTACTATGAAAATAAAAATAGGTGAACTCCATCTGAAATACTTTCTCCAAAACTTTCTTCCTTGTGTTCTGTCCGTCTGCACACCCATTTCATCTGTCCCGTTCCTGTACACCTAATGTTCTACGCGGTGTTTCACAAATCATTCTTCTTCCAAACGAAATCGTCGCTGTAATGAACTACTGGCCTTCATATGCGATTAAATACAAAACCAGCAGGTTTGTAACTGCCTCAGAACAGCTGCTGCCATTGTTTTTAATTCTGTAAATTTTCCTTAGAGTATCATGGCACATAAGAATTTGCTTTCATATATCTCTTTTCGGCAAGCTCCATGAAGCATTTAACGATTTGATCAGGATTCCGATGACTTGATGATGGTGTGGTAACCACTGCCCTAAAGACTAATGTTTTATCCAGATTTGTATTTATTTTTTGAGGAATATGAAAATAGGATATCTTACAGTAAATGTCACAAACTGATTATGATCAGTTCAGAGTGTGGTTCTTTCAAAATCGATGCATTCACATTTCTTATACTGTATTTTCCTGTTTTGTCTGCATATCAGTACACTGTGGCCCTTACCTATCATCATTTACGTAACAAGTAAGTCTGTTTTTAAACTTATACAAGCTTTAGTATGAGATTTGTTTCATGTTACTGATGATAACATATTCCATACGCGAGGTTTGTTTCCTCGCTTGAGACCGTATGCACCACTGAGTTAAGACCAAACTCCTCTTATAAAATAGGTTCTAGTCTGTGAATGCTACATTAAACTGAGGATGGGGGTATCATATCCCACATAAGCCTATAGGAATCCGTTTGTTAGAGCGAATACCAGCTATATTCTGTTGATTGTAAGCTTAATAGTTTGTGTCTCTGAAAGCGGATTGTAAAAACGCAGTGTTCTATATTTTTACGCTGGATGTTTCTTTGCAAATGTGCCCTAATTGTTCTTGAATTATCTAACCAGATAGAACAATGTTAGGAACTGTAGTAAATAAAAAATGAAGTCTTACAAGGGCGTTTGAGAATCAGTGTTGTTTAATGTTAAAATGTTAATGCTGGATAGGAATTCTGTTAAGAAGACGTACCAATTGTGAGTCGCCAGTCTGTAAAGCGTTAAGTGGTTTCAACTCGTTGATAGCTATTCTGTTGGAGTTTCAGCTTCAATAAACATTAGCTGGTGCGTCTCTAGATTAAAACTAAAGAGCGAATTTACACTGTGGTGACACTGGGGACAAACAGACGCCTTACACAGATAAGAAACAGACGCAGTTTCGACGGAGACTGTGAGCCGCATTCTAGTTGGACAGTAAAACAATAGCGCGTGGTAAAATTCCCTTTCTCCATCTCTTCCAGTCGTACAAGTGGAGTTGCTTGCAGCAATTCGCTTCCGTGCAAGACACGATCACCAGGGGTTGGAGCGCCCGACATACACTGTGTAAAACGAAAAATAAAAAACTTGCGTTCTTCATTATTCATTGATACTTCATACACTGGGACACAGCAAATCTTATCAGATAAAATTCATCGTTAGCCAGCTGCAACCAGCCCATCACAGACGTTGTTAACCAGTTCGTTCAAGCTTGCGTTCGCAGTCTGTTCGCGTAGGCTCAATTACAAGATACTCGATATAGTGTTGGCTTGAGGGGAGGAGGGACTGGACGACCTTCCAAGCTAAGATGTTAGCCAAACCCTGACTGTTAACATGCAAGTTGCTTGCGTGCTGGTTTATGACGTAGCGAGCTATCACATTTCTCGTGATTTTATGTAACCTTTGTTGTTCGCGTGTGCCGTGTTGTGACTTGTGCGTCATAGAAGACGAAGCACGATGTATATACTTCATTGTTAGCATTCTCAGCACTCCTTTCTAGGCTTCGGGATTTGAATAACACTTTTGAAAAATCCACGCTCCACCAATGACAATCACGGTGTCGTCTTGCAGGGGTTAAGACTTGATTCACGCTTCATTGTATTCTGACACATGTGTAGAAGTGGTAATGGGTTGTTCATGTATTTCAGGTGATATCTTCGCATTAATTAATTCATACACATTTATAATTTAATTGATGATAACTTCCTTCATCGATCGAAATTCTTCAGAAACTCGTGGGTTGTACCTTGCCAACCAAAGCCATGATTTCTGCGTGTCTTACGTAATTCTTTGGCATACCTTAGTGGCTACTTCCCTCTCAAGAAGCTAGCTAGCTGTCAACTAGTCGAGAAATTCGCCTCCTTTTATTGAACACGAAGGTTCATTGCCATATCCACAAGAGCACGGCAGCGACCCTTGTCCTAAGCCAAATTAATGCAGGCCACGCCCTCATATCCTACTAGGACATGTCAGTCAAGTCAAACGGTAAACCGCCCGAGATCATATCTTCCGAACAAGCGGCCTGTTAGTGAGTCTTTCTTTTTGAGTTTTACTACCTTCAGAATTAATTTGGACTGGCATAGACAAATGAACAGACGATAACGATCGTCATACCTGAAAAACATCGAAATTCATGCCGCGAAGCTAAAATACACTCGTAAAAAGCTCAGCAAGGACAACATAAAATTTATACTCTGGTCCATTCGTTCAAAAGAAGACGATTTGTAGATTATCTGACTTTGCAGTTGATTTTTGAGCATTTCTGCGTCTTATTCGGGATGTCTCGGTTTTTATTCCAGACCAGGAGGCCTGCTATTTCTGAGTTTTATCAGTTCTACTTTTCTTCTACATCGTACATTATTTACAGTCTACCTCCCTTTTGACGTCATTCCACGTAATTGAATAAGTGTATTTAAATAAGGTAAGAATGTAGGAGATTGTACGTTCTCACGGCGGTCACATGTCGATGTTGGTCTTCTGGGCACTAACTCCGTGTGGACTTGTAAGTAGATACCAACGTTTCGGAGGAACATACTCTTTCCATCTTCAGAGATGAGTGTTTTATGTCGTTCTATACCATCCAGTGTAAATCCTTGTTGCAAGATAGAGATATGGATGCGTGCGAAAAACTGCTACTGAATAAATGTCTGATAGTGTAGCCTGGATTGGTTCCACGGCTTCTCTTTCTCAGCTCTCTTGAACACATGCTATCTCTGTATTTAATTAAGACCTGTACTCTGTCGATCTGATTGGTTAAGCTGATATACAGCAATGCACTCTGAATGGCAATGCACACAACATACGTGACAGGACACTCCGCTCTGCATCAGTAATTAGACACGTGCGATTACCACTTTTAGACGTGTTCCATGATCAAGCATTGCAAATTAGCGTACCCCTGTCCTTATGTCTGTTACTCTCTATTAATGAATAGATCGTGTTATTCTTAAAGTGATTTTAATAAAGCCCGGTGATGCTATATATACCACCTGCTTTAGCAGTCGCTAATTCTGCGTTCTGTATGTAAGGGTCTTGTATGATTCTCGCTGTAAACAGGGATTGTTTCCTTGAGCATCATAACAGATTGATGTTATATTATATTATATATATTAATGTGAAGTTATATTAAAATCATTCACGAAATAGGATGTGAAAATGTGGATAGGATTTTCCTGGTACAGGATGAGGTCAATGAACCAGCGAATGGACCTTCGGTTGAAGAAAAGGCGAGGGAAATCTTGACGAGCTGGGCTTTACTTCATGAAGTTGGTCAGTTCCATTTTCGTTGTACACGAGAGACAGCTGAATATCGTAAAGCTTTGCGTGAGGAATCTTGACGCGTCTATGCAAAAGCGAAGTGCCAACGGGACTTTCTTGGCAGTTGAAGTAAAGATATTATCAGTCTGCGTAACTTGGAAGTCTAAAATTGTGACAATTTCAGATTGCATCGTGTTTGAACGGTAAATACGAAGAATTCTGCGAATGATTATGAAGTTCGTATTTACATCAGAACACTTTTAAATGTAATAATACAAGCCGAGAAGTAGTAAGGTGCCCAGTTAAATTGTAACGAATCCTTAGCATTTTATTTTGTTATATTTGTTGAAGGGAAGGATGGATCGATGTTCTGAATTTTCAGGAACATCTGTGTATGTTACAATGTTCGTCCATCGTGAATGCGTGCACATTCTTTGTCTGAACACTGGAGGAAAGGAACCACTTGGGAGACCTGAGAGTAGGTGGGAGGATAACATTAAAATCTGAACTCCAGGGGATTGGGTGGGTGAGTGTGGACTGGATTCATGTGACTGAATAGGGATCAGTTGTAAGCTATTGGAACAATAAACTTCTATAAAAGGTGTGGAATTTCTTGTTTAGCTGAGCGACTATTATGTCATCAAGGAATATTGTGCTCCATGCAGTTTAATTGGCTGGTTGATGTTAGTTCTTCCGTCAAAGAAGTGTGAAGACGAGATAAAGTTGAGGAACGTCCCATTATAAACATGTAATTCGACATTGGCGATGTTCTTCTGTGTTATGACGACGTGGAGACTCGTAGGCAGATACCAGAGTTTCGGACAAACATGCAATCTCTATCTTCAGGACTGAAGGCAGTATACTTCTTTGAAGCGTCAGTATCTACTTCCTGTATACACGGCGTCATAACACAACAAAAATACGGAACAGCAATATAGTAATTTTTACAGCCGTCAGAATCTCAAATCTCACATAATTCGACATTTTTCAACTTTTTATTCTTACGTTTCGGAGGTGAGCCGCGTCGAATGTTTATAATTATATTAACGTTTAGATAAACATTGCAGTTACCATCTTAAAGTTGGAGACGTTGGTTAATTCTCAAAATTGGACGGGGCTCATTCCCGAAAGTCGATGTTGTTCATTCTTTAACTCTTGGAAGAGTGTTATTTGATTGATGCAATGCATGATGTTTACTTCTCACTGTTTTGTACATTTTGTAATTGTTAATTTAATTTGGGTTGGAGAAACTTCGCTTTATTGCATTAATCTAATAAGGTCCCGTCTGAAGATAGTTACGTGTATGACATCGCATGTGACAAGAAATCATTCATCCGTGTTGGGAAGCAAGCTGAGAGGATTACTTCAGTTTGCCGGTAACATACAGGAACGTGTGTCTGATCATGCATGTCCGTTCGGGTGAGGTAATTAGTTGCGTAACGCTATTTATTTGCATGCGTAACTTTGGAGATCAAATCCCATGATCAGGAGAACGAATCGTATCCATTTCCAACCAATTTTAGAATTCATACCGTCCGACGTATGTTGCGACACGAACGGGACTAACATCTGGCTGGTTTCCATTTGGATATAGCAAAAATAACGTCACATTTCGCGCTGCTATAATGTTACTACTTTTCAACATGCAACATAAAAAAAAGTTTAGAACTAAATTTTATGACGAGACTTTTGTACTGTCTCATCGCACTGGTTGTCTTGTTTGTTAATTCACAAACGAGTAAAATAAGAAATGCGAAGCGTACATTAGCCAGTGGAATTCGCGATTAACAACAACAACAACAGCAACAGAAATAATAATTCAGTTCCTTTATTAGAATGTTTGCCAGCAAAAATGAGCCTGTAGCAAGCAAACACTAATAAATGTATACATTAACATGAATGAGATCCTAAACTGAATATATACGACCAGTCTAAATACTTTAACCTATCGAGAAAGTGTCCTCAAAGGAGACATTGTTTTTGCACAAAACGCCCATTTGCATGGCAACGTTTGAGTGTCGAACTTACCCTCCACCAATATTAAATGTTAGCAGAATCTGTGGAGTAGTTTTGGAATTGGTTAGGAGGATAGACGGACGGATACGGCCTCTGCATGGTAAATCAAGCAAATGACACGTAGTAAAATGTATTTAATTCTTTACGAAAAGTTAAATTATATTATAATGATAATAATAATGCAACAGTTTTCATAGCCAGCCTTATTGCTGTCATGCAAATTGCCTTCCTACAATCTGCTTGCAGTAGGCAGATGACGTGTGTCCTGGCTCGGTCTGAAGTTCTCTTCATGTCTGACGTTATTCTGTGGCCAGGAATAACCTTGGAGAAACTACAAGTAGGGAACTGACAGCATGACGCCCTCAAATTTTCATGTTACAAATAATACCATAACCAAAGAATTGCATTTGGAAGAAAATACAGTTGTTCATTCCTAAGTGACTTGACTGAGGAAAAAGCAGACTGATTTATAACAAACCCTCTGGTATCAGAGCCTTAAAATTCAACAGCACTAACGCTCACGATCGTGAAGAAGTTCCAGTCAATGAACGGCATCACACCCTATTCCTCTAAGATCCATTGTAGTATTTCCTACAATATCGTTGTCCTTCCAAGTGGCAATTAATATCGAGGTCAGACCTCTCATTCGATTCCCTGTAGGCCATTTGTACTATCCTATGTCCCCCACTCATTTAATCTGTTTCGGGTACAGCTATTTTCCGTATTGTTTCGGAAGGTATGAAGGATGATAGCAGTTTTTGAGTTGCCAGTAACTGATATACTTACTGAATGTTCGCGTATGAGAGAGAGAAATATGAAATACACACAAAATGTTGCGTGGATAATGCTGTGGAAAGAGACATGACCTAGACATTATTTCAGGCGATATTAAAATGAAATTTTTGGACGTTACTTCACTCTTACATTGGGTTATAAATAGGAACTGGGGACGATAATAACTAACTAACTAGATGGCTTACCGAACTCGAAGGTTCATCACCGAATTAACCTCCACCGGACCCTGACCTGGGCCAACAAAATCCAGTCTCCTTCAACTTCTATCTCCCATAGATCCCGCTTTATATTATAGTCCCATCTACGTCTAGGTCTCCCCAGGGGTCTCTTCCGTTTAGGCTTCTCGACCAATACCCGGTGCACACCTCTTGCCCCATCCATGCGCGCCACATTCTCAGCCCATCTCATTCTTCTTGACTTAATAACCCTGAAAATATTGGGGGAGGAGTACAAATTTTTAAGCTCATCATTATGCAGCTTTCTCCATACCCCATCATCTTCTCTGTTAGGCCCAAATATCCTCCTCAACACCCTATTCTCAAACACCTGCAATCTAAAACTTTTAATACCTTAAGCCTTGAAGTAAATCAGCCCCTGGAATTATGTGACAGCAATGAACGTGATTTTGTCCTTGCGACGGGATGATCACTCGTCCAAGGAGTTCTACCAAATATCTGGGTTGTGGAGCCACAGATGATGATTTTAATCATATAATAAACTATAAAATATCAAGTTTTATTTCCATGTGTCAGATGACTGAAACATAGGTTGTAAGTGAAAGCTAATTTAACATTACGTTGGCCTAATTCATATATAATTTCATAAAAAAGTGCAAGAAATAAAATAATAAACGAAAATTTTAATTTAGGATTGTACGTGATGTAGCCTTTAAAGTAAACTAAAATAGCGAAAATTAAAGTAGTTGAAGAAAATTCAGTGTAGGTCTATCCTATTAATTTGAACAAAATCGGTACAGTAGTTTCAGCGCTGTTATTGACGGACATAGATCTGCGACATAATTGGCGGTTTTCGATTTCTTTTGCAAACATAAAAACTGAAATCATACTAAGGTGGTGTTAAATGTTGATCGATTAGAACACAGTATCCTTCATTGTATTAAATTTACTTTTATAGTGAAGAGTTTCATTGTTGACGTTCGTCGTATGTCCCTGCGGATAACAGCTGAGCTTGTGAGAGAGTTAAACTCCTTCAAGAGAATTCAAACACCACTGTTTGTGAGAAATTTATAGCCCTGGATTATGATGGCTAGGGTCATTGAGCTCCCGGACATTTATACATATCTTGGAGGATTCAGTAAAGCTGTGACTTCAAATTAACATCTATTATCTCAGAGAATATATTGCCTCATAGGCCTGTGCCTGTAAGTGCCTTGTAATGCATATATTGAACCTCTAGGCATACCATTTTTCTCTAAAAACGTAACATTATTTCCGTAATCAGTGAGAGCTATGTATTTAAGTTAAATTCTGTTCTTTATCACCAATACTCGTTTAACTGTAAATAGGTCGTTATTGCCTTTGCATGCCCATGTATTCTTATGCCTTATCTATCCACTGTGTTCCGTTATCTTTGTTTTATCTATAAGTTTTAGTATAGACCCGCAGTTAGAAATTATGTTGTGTGTTTTATAACATCAGTTGAAATTACTGATATTTATCAAAATTCTTAAAGTACTTTAATCCCACGGTAATCATTACTTCGAGAACAGTAGGAGTATGTGGAAATCGAATTAGAAAGAGCACTCTGTGCTGGTCGCGACCACGCCCCTCGTCATTGTCCCTTTGGTACCGTCTTTCCATTCGCCCTTCGAAGCTGTAAACGCACTGAGGAATAAATAATTTAGGTACTTCATTCTTAAATTGGATTGTAAGCAGGGAGTGGGTGTTTGATTTAACCTTTTAATGTCACTAATACTTGCAAAGCTTTTGTATTGTTCACTGCAGATTGCCTAGGAATTAACAGAAATTTCTTAGAGGATGACATCTATGACAGGGTTTCGTTGTTTTTCTCAGTCCCTCCAGGCATATGCCGGGATAGTACATCAAATTAGGTCACGACCGCTTCCTTCCACATCCTTTCCAATTCATTATACAGTATCCTATAATCCGGCACTATGTAATCGGAGCTACTGAAAGTGTTGTTAAATACATTATAAATAAATAAGTGATACCTACAGGCCTAGTATGGTTTCTTGGTTTATTTAGCGACGCTGTCACAAGTGCGTAGGTTCTTAAAATTTGAAAGTATGACGGTAAATGATGATGAATTGGAAAGTATAGAGCTTTGGAAGGTATCGATTGTCTAATTTAGCTTTTATTTTTCTGGAGGAATTGAGGAAAACCTCAGTCAAAATAGTCTGATACCGAGCCGAGAGTTCTCGAGTTTGTGTGCAAGTATGCCGACGGCTCAGCCGCAACGTTGGGTTGGTTGTTGCATGTTGCTGAGGCACGAAGTGCGACTACATGAACGTGACCGTTGTTAATTTTTCGATGAAGTTTATGCAAATACATCATGTACTGGTTTGTTTGTTGTCCCGATGCGTCAGGTTGTAAGGTCGCCGCAGAATAGTAAAATTAATATCGTGCTGTTTTACTGCAAGGAGAGCTGTACAGTGATGATATAGTTATGAATTTTGTTGATTTTGTTAGAACTGGCGTGACGCAATCGTGTCACATTCAGCTTGAAACGGCGGAACAGACACTTGGCGTAGGTTCCAAGTTGGTAACATCAGTATCACTGGCAAGAGCAAATGAAGTTTCAAGTGATTTACACGCCAGAGGGTGTCAAGCTACGATTCGACAGTTTGCGGGAAGAATTTCTAGGTTGGTTTTCTACTTTGAGACCATCAACTGGTATCACTAAATAAGAAGAGGTTACTCAGGAAGCAAGGTTTCACTTTGGCAGCAGTGAGGAGAAACGTTATGGAGGGAATATATGGACCTTTTAAGTATATATAAGAATTTAACTCTGCATAATGCTTTGATTCAACAAATTCGTTTAAACTGACACATTTTTGGCCACAGATTTCCAGCCATCGGACTTCTGCGTGGTTCCGCACTGTCAGTGTCTGAGTTTTCTCCTGAGTAACAAGCAGTACTACAGTTTGGAAAACACGATTTTCCGAAATGTGTTCTTCGCAGTTCCACGCACCTTATTGGCCTTCATATTCATTTATTAGAAGCTCGAAGCTTTCACGGCGACTAAAAATGATGTCTTCGCAGACGATCAACCGCATCAGTTTGGAGGAGAAGCTGAAAAAATAAATTGTCATAAAGCTAAACATATACTGCGTAGGGTTATAAATTACTTTGTCCTTGTATTTTTTTCAGTATAGCCATTGCCAGTAAACATTATTGAATATAATGAGATTATATTTTATACACCATTGTTTTATGTAAGGAGCAATTTTCGATTTATCTCTGTGTAAAGTGGGATTTCTTATTGGACTGAAGCAGATAACAAATGTTTTCGATACGTTTTAGTATAGGTGCTAATCGGTATTAACATGGCAACTAATTAAATGTTATACAGTACTTTTTGTGTGATGCACAAGGAACGCATAAAATGGGTGATCGGGTTGAATATATTAACATTAAAATAAATTATTTTCCAGTTCTAAGAATTCGTCATGACTTTAATTATCATAAGTCAAGTTAGAACAGCTTTATTTTTATCTTTGTCTAGCGTTTATCTTAATAACATTATGGTTCATATGTCCTCCTTTCTTTGTTTTGTTTGAATGTCTTGCATTTGGAGGTGGAAGGTCACAATCTGTAGTACGGAAAATGCTTTCATATGACTGGCAAAGTTGTGTACAAGTTATCTGAGAATAACTCCACTGAGCTGGCAGGATGACTGATTACTGTCGTGAGGGATGATGCAAAAAGAGAGGACAGAGGTGTGAGTGTGAGTGAACATAGCGGGGCTGGACGCAATTAAGTTCGGGAGATTGTGTGTATTTATAGACAGCCAGGAAAGATATTGGTTGCTGGAACATGGCGACGCCCTATGATGTAAAATGTCCGGTAAAATTTCATTTCCATCCGACATGTTCACAGTGTTGCTTTTCTGTTGGTCAAACGTTAAACGAATCCGGTTATTGTGAATAAAGTATTTGGTGTCGCCACATTGTGTTTTAAATTATATTTTCTGTGGATACCATTCGGGAATATAACGCTCCTGTCATGTGTTTTGTAAAAGTATTTATGCTTTGAGCTTACTCAGGGTTTACAGAAAGTATCCGAAGATTAGGAGGAAACTCCAACATTTGTTGTTGTTACCTTTTATATTAGTCGTGAAAAATCTGAGAATCGCCTAATTAAACTAAGTGCTTGATAATAGAATCCGAACGTTAAACACGCCTAATTCCTTGTCTCACGTATTACGGTTCTGGGCCAGTTCATCGCATTTAACACTCTCACAATCTTTACATGAAATCCATTTTAATATTATCTCCCTACCTTCTGGTATTCAGAAAGGTTTGAAATTCTGCACAGGGCTCACTTCTCGTTTCCGTCCCCGAGTCAAGTTTCTACTCCGCCTGTAACTTGATTTCATTGTTGTGCTTCTAGTTGGGCCTTGTGCACATATTTTGAATTTTTGCGCACTGAAGTGAAATTCAAGACATAACTGCACAAATTGCATAAGGAATGTATTGGCATGTATCAGCTTAAAATAATGTTATACAGTTCAATTTTTAACTTTTTACCATGATTGTGTGCCACCTGATGATGGACATGAGACTGAAATATGCGCCTATATTTAACACATAATCAGTATATAAGTAGATGGAAGTATTATCTTAATTAATATCACACAGTAGAATGCCTTTCTTCAAAATTGGTATAATAAATAGCTATGAACACATGTGTGGGCATTTATAAATGTTTCCTTTATTATTGACAGGGTATATACACATTCTGTGATTAAATAACACTATATAACAATGATAATATTTACGGGATTACATTCAGACTTGCATTTGGCCTATTAAAGTAATTGTTGTAAGATAATTTACTATAATTAGTATCTTTTGGGTTAACATTTTGCGTTGCTTTTTTTATTGTCTGTGTAGTAACCACACATGTCAGCTTAAGTCGATGTAGCTGAAATTTAGTTATACGACGAGACTTACAACCACAAGCAATTTGTGTTGAAGTAAAACAGTTTTATATTTGGTTTTTAAATGCGATTTTCGTTCATCCACTGACGTACGACATTTGTTTAATGTTTTATATCTGGATGTGACGTAAATACTGCGGAAATACGGACAGATCGTCGTGATTTAGTGACTAACGCTCTTGCTTCGTATTTGAGAGGACGTAGATTCGATGCTTGGTCTGTCTCGTGTCTTAATGTTTCGTGTGATTTTCCTCAGTCTCCGAAATAAATGCTTTAATAACACTTTAAATAGGCAACGGCCGCTTCCTTCCATATGCATAACTGACATGTCGATAAATTAACTGAGACACAATTAAATAGAGGGTATTCGAGATAAAATAATGGCGATGTTGGCAGGCTGTATGCACTAATGAACCTTTAGGTTTCATGAAAGGCGGGGAACTTGTTGTCTAGAAAAAGGTACTATTACATTCTAAATAATTCTGCTCCATGGAGCCGTGTTATTACGTGTAGCTTAACCGTTACACTTATACCTATAAGTGGCTCAGATTGATTTTTTCTGAGGTTGGGCATACGAACAAACTCGAGTTGATTTTATTACTATTTTAGATTACTAACGGATTCTGGCCACACGCAGAATTTTGAGTCTTGTCAGTGCGAAGAGATAACTCACCCTCTGGGATGTTACGCCGTGTAGTCTTGTAGAATATGGCCGACGTATCAGAGCTGATTGCCGCCTCCATCGTAAGGGAAATCGCCCTGATTCCAGAAGACTATCATCGACATACTCGCCGCCGTGAGAAATTGAAATCCCACTTACTTCAGTTTATTTCATATCCTCACAGCCATCGTTCTAAGTTTTATTGTAATATTATTATTTATTGTACCGTTCGGTATTTTAAGTTTTGGTTTCAAGCTTCTGCATGAGCATGATGTTTTACCTCAGAGCTATATGCAGGCAATCGTAATTTCCCTTATGCGTCGCCCAGCTATAATATGTGAGCTATGTAAATACACACAAGCGATGCTCAAGTACGCGACAGCATTCCTTTTCAACTCTCATAGATGCAAAAGCACTTCAACATAAAGCGAGACTGTGTAGAACGCAAACACACAAAGTTATTTCTGAATAGTGAACTCATTGCCTTTAATAACGTTTTGTGTAATGTGACGACATACAAATATTCCTTCATCCAACATTCACATCATTCCTCACGTGGCAGTAACTTCTGTGATGCGTGTAATTGTCATCTTCGCATAATACGTAACGTATAATCAAGTACGCACGTGTACGCACGCGCGTTCTAAAGTGGCTTCGTTTTGACGTATGGTTACGCTCTTCGCTGGGCACTGGAAAGGTAGATGAGGCAGGTACGATGTGCGCCTGATGATGTCGTTCAGATTACACGCAATACAATAAAGACAGAGAAGTTGCCGCAGTTGTCCGGTGAGTTAGGCTGAGTTTAGAGTTACAGTTTAATAATAGGCCTATAAAGAAGAAATGGGCCACATTTTAATTGCCCCCTTACAAGATTTCTATCAGCAATAAATTATTTACGATAATAGGGCAATAAAATGGCAAAAATCGCGTCTGAAGAATACGTTTACTTCAACGTATATACCAACGTTTCGGTGAAACATACAGGGCTGAAGACACGTTATCTATCTCCGAGTCCGCACAGCGTCACAACCCGGAAGAACAAAATTGTCAACCTCACTGCCGTGAGATCAAGTAATATTTAGGCGTTTACTCCAAAATTGAGTCAATGTCAAAGCTGGAATAAATGCATGTACCATCCTTGCATGTCTCCCATATAAACATACTTTGTAGTATTTCGAAATGTAATTAAGTTGAAGAATTCGATCTAAAGTAATACAATCTTGGTGTCGGAAGGTTTGACGCAGTTTTACAGTTACCCTCACTTCGAATCTAGACCGTTGAAAAATAGCTTCTGCATTTTTTCGTAGAAGACGTGTATTATTTTACTGCTGCTATGAATTATTGTTTGATACACGATACACAGTGGATGTGGGGAGTCTTGAAGGCTGCGCGTTTATTTATTAAGTGATTCAGTAATACAGTAAGAAGTACTGGGAAGAATTTATGAATCTGTGATCATTTAAATGCTTTCAACTATATGCGATTCCATTAGAAGGAGATATGATTACATAAATTTGTTATGTTAGCGATTACACACGTGCCAGGCAAAACGTTATGAATATTTTCACGTACAAGTCATGTGATTGTTACAGTGAATAAAAATACATATTTTAATGAAGGAAGATAACTTTCACATCTTGGTGGTCAAAACCAGTGGTATTCAACCTTTTTGTTCGCGTACCCCCAGATATAATTTCACTTCAACTTTGTACCAACATAGTTGTTGGTGTATAATTCAAGTTATACATGGTATATAATCTACATTTAAATAAATTATATAAATTACATCCAAAATAATGTATTAAATAATAAGTTTTAAATGAGAAAAAGGAGAATCAAGCTATTAAATAACAAATATTACCTATCATATACAAATTAATAAAGGAAAAAAGGTATTTTAGCAAAGAAAAATTATATGTTTAAATCCCGCCCAATAGTGTTCAGTCAGGTTCCGAAGCACTATGTGGAATAAAATGAAACTAGCCGCCCAGATAAGAATAGCATAAGGGGGGGGGGAGAGAGAGATGGCGTTCCCAAATCGAATGTCCTTACGTCCGGTTCTCCTGTGGCTAACCCTAAATCTGGCCCTGATTATTCAGCTTTTATCATTTTTTTTTTAATTTCACGTACCCCAGGTTGAATACCACTGGTCTAAACTACACAGATATCATTTATTAGGCCGAAGTGTTACATAGAAGTACACCAGATATCCTATGCTTAAGGCTCATCGTATGAATATACAAACTATTTTTTGTTTTTGATAATGTGGTTTATTGAGGCACTTTCTACAGTCAGGGCAATTGAAGGAATTGTTTTCCTGTGTTAAGTAGTGACATTTGTACAATTTTTCTGAGCGTAGTTTGACTTGGTTAGACGTAATTAATATACGTTTTTGATCTCTACAAGTTCACTTTTATATCTATAACTTTACAATTCACTGTCACTTCATATGGGCACGTTGAGTTTAGCGATCCACGAATCAGGCAAGAAATTGCCTAACAACTTAGCTTCCCCAACTTTCAGTATTCTCTTCGGTAATAATCTTATTCATCTGGGTACACGAGGAAGTAGTCCTACCCAGACGGAAGCTTTCAGTTTGTGTTGCTACAAGGAAGTTCCGTAGTTGGGCGTTTGATGTCCAATCTTCTCCGTTTATTAATAAAGTTAATTAATATGCACAGATGAACTTTCGATTAGCAGACCGACGAAGTAACGAAGGGAGTACATACCATGTTAGTGGAACTCACGTCACAGTTTAATTTTCAGTCTTCACACGTCAGAATTTTTACCGGCTCACCGATCAATGAGTAATTTTGAAATTTCTTCGCTCTACAGATTTCACACCGCAAATATTAGGTCCAGTAATAGACAAATATATTCGTATTTCGTGTAATATATAGTACGATATATCAAAACATATCCAGTTTAAGTTTCATGCTAACTTAAAGTTATATTGGATCTTCATTGACGAATTCTATTAAACTGTTTCCGAAATAAAAAAGGGAAAACCGGGCTACTTTAATTTTCTATCAGGCCGGTGTATTAATTTTTATGAACTTTTACAAAGAACATATAAAAACAGAAATGACGAAAGTTTGAAAATAATTTTTGTAACTCTGCTGCCGAATGTCTTGTTATAATTATAAATGCAGTACGTGCGCTATCATACAGTCAGAATACAATTTTTTGTGCAGTATGTTCGAGTGCATTACCGGATGATACAATAAGGCGCTTCTTCATGGGTTGTGTTTCTTCTGTTGTAGGCAAACAACGCCTACACGCGCGACCAGTGGTTCCATTCCATCATCTGGAAGGTAAGCTAACACCGAAACCCCTCTAGAATGTACAGGTGTCCGAGAAAGAGTGCACACGTTTTAAACATTTTTATTAAGAGAAGCATTTTAAACTTCTTTATTCAGAAAATAAACAGGGCCAGAAGAATGTAATTTTCACCAAATGAAAGCGATAATTGTTCTATTAATCGCGCATGAATGGGCTAGTTGCATGGCCTGCAAGATCGCCGGATTTAACTCCCGTGGATTTCTTCCTTTGGGGGTATACAAAGGACCAGGTGTACCGCACACGAGTCACTTGTTTTCAAGATTTGAAAAAAAAACGCATCTTCCATTCTGTGGAAGGAATCACGCCTCAAATGTGTGGCAACGTTTTTCGGGCATGTGAATACCGGATGGACATTGTGCGAACAACAAAGGGAGTTCGGGTCGAAGTGCAGTGAAATGTAGAAAGTTGGGGAAAAATCTTTCTGAGTTACTGTTTCATGTGGTGAAAACTGTTCTCTCCTATCTCTGTTTATTTTCTCAATAAAAATGTTTAAAATGTGTGCACTTCTTCTCGGACAAATGTATTATTCGTGTTCTGCAGCAACTATGTGACGAAATAAAGTATTTGAATTGTATTTGTATGACGACAAACGTAGTGAGCCCTTTTATAAATGAGAAAATAGTAATAATACATGTATATTTAATGAAACTAGCCCCCATTCCGTATTCTGTAACCAGATACTAAAAGTTTTAATATTATAACTAAAAGTTAGTATTATAAGCAAATCCACTACGTTTAAACAACCAATCTTGGAAAAGTTCCTTTAAATGAAATACTCATTTTGAATTATGCGAAACACCGACTTGCTTAGTATTTTCGTGATTTAAATTGCAGTTAATACCGATACAATAATTTGGTTTTATTTTTCAGTTTCAATATTTTAAAATATTTTGTTAGAATATGTCTGCTAGCATAAGAACTCGGTCCCCCTGAAAAGTTTCTTCTAAGCCGTTTGTGTTGATTCGCTCTACTAATATTATGTGTCTGATGGGCACTCAGAATATGCAAACCTGTGTCACATTATTGCACTAGGACTAGTAAATGATAAGTGTTTTACTTCTTTATTTTACTGTAATTAATCTAACCACAGATGTGAGTGATCAGAATTATTTTAATAGCCTGTTTATCGATTATAAAGAACTGCAACGGAGTGTGAAGACATGGAGTTGGAGTAAGACTGTGTTGTGTAGTGAAGGTGACGCTGTTCATGTTAGCGGTTAATTAAATTTAAATCCCAGACATAAAATCTGGTCAGCTATGTGATGTACGGAGGCAAAGTCTACAAGTACTATTTTACTATTATTGTTTAAAATTGTAACAGCTAACAACTGCTGTGTTAATTATAGGATGTAGGTCACAGTTATAAACCAGTTTGCTGTCTGTCAGTATTGAACTGAGATGCCATACTACGGCCTTGAAGTGTGTTAAAAGGTGATAGCCATTCCCGTAACTTAGCGACAGAAATTTGCTGTAAAGGCCATGTGCTTTTCATTATCTGCTTTGGGGAACAGGCTACAGGACTCTTGAATATGAGAATTGGTTCCAAAGTTGTTATAGGGTTCCGCTGCCGAGTATCAAAAATCGGTTACATATTTCATAGCCACTGTCGAATTGATACATAATGACTAATCTATTTTTTGTTGTATGTTAGAATTGCTATTCGTTTGTAATCTTAGAGAAATTTGTAATTCGCATCAATAGGCTATGAAGTAAAATAGGGTATTATCTTTTATAAAATATATAAATAGGGGTCCGCAGTGGCCGCGCGGTCTGAGGTGTGGGCCTTGTACCGCTTGGTCGCGGTGACCGTGGGTTCGAACCCCGCTCAAGTCATGGATGTTTTTCTGTGTTGTGCTGTCCTGTGTACAGGTAGAGGCCTTGCGACGGGCCGATCCCTCGTCCAAGGAGTCCTACCGAATGTCCATAGATCAAGCCAACTAAAAAGTTGGGGACCCGTAAAGGGTACCGGAAAATGTACAAACATTGTTAAACCGGAAAAGAAGAAGAAGAAGAAAATATATAAATATATATCAGATATATTTGACCCAGTCACATACAAACTTATAGCATTGAGACGTGGATCCCAACAAGTTATAATTGGTTTTCTGGTAGGTTTCAGTGGTTTGATGACAAAAGGAATGACTCGTTTCCGACGGGAATTGTCGTTTCATTAGAGCCGAATTCATAGGCCCGATAGCAAGAAAATAAAATGGGTGTGGGTGGAGGAGATAAGTGGCTTATACAGAGGATGTCCCAACACCTGCCCACACATTCGACGTAACACTTGAGGTGTAAGACTTGAAAGAATTCATTACCATGAAAAAATAATGTACTAGCGGATTAATGGGATTGAATGATGCAATACGCGTGAGCGGTGCGCCGGGGACGAGTTTATTTTGTACATTGAACGCCAGTTTTCGCCCTTGGGTATGTATGTGCCAATCCTTGCTATAATACTTAAAATGTTTTATTTCACCTTCGTGAGCAATCGTCCGAGAGTAAGTGGTTATAACACGTTACGATAAGCGAACAACAACACCTGTATAGATTGTAGCTGAGACTGGAAGGTTCGTACAGTTGGTATTTACTACAACTTAGGTTAAATAAGTTTCCTTAACTCATGTCATGGGTTTCTGGTAGTTGCCATATTATTTATGCTAAGTTCAATTTTAATTATTCTTCACCACCACTAAAATTGATTTAGAAGTGTGTTGATTAACACAATCTGGTTATTGTATAGGGTACTTTTTTATTTCAGAAGACACCATATGAAAGCAAATCAAGTTATTATTTTAAATAACAAAGAGGAATAAAATTTCATGTTAATAAAAGAAAATACCAGTAAAGTAAACTGTTCTGTTCCAGGTTATAGAATTTTCAGTGGTTCTCAATATTTAAAGAGCTTTTTGTCCAATAGTAGATATTTATAAATATAGTATAAGTGGGTGTTTTACGTTATGCTATTACCTACTTGAAAATACATAAATATGGCGAGGGAACAATTAAAATAAAGACTACACCGAATGTGAACAGCTACGGAACAGACCGCATCACGCTCAAATTAACGGATTAAACTTATGTTTAATTCCACGCGTCTAGCTGTTGGGTATAATTACCCTCTGCATAATACTTGTTAGCATTACAAGCACACACTGTGTAATTATTCGACAAAATTTTGTGGGCAGAGTACAAAAAGTGCTTAAGTGTCCGAATTTAATTTTAAATAACAAGACTTTACAATTTATTTCGATATCCAGAAGCGCATATTGGATCTTTTTTTCAGCACATCGTCGCATTTTTTGTCTAAGAGAGAACAAAGAGATGAAGGTTGTCTTCTGGGCTGTTGCCCCGTGCAGTCTGGTAGAAGATAACCGACGTTTCAGAGGTCCTTGCTGTCTCCATCATTGGAGCTTCTGTACTCCGAGCTGCTGACAGCATCCTTAAACATAACAGAAATAAAAAGTAAATTAATGGTCTAAAACTGTGAGTCTCTTAAACTGTCAGAATGATTTATACTACAGAATTGAAGTCATTCGGTTAGGTTGTGTATTGGGTGTTTAAGTTGTGTAAAAAACCCATTTTTGGATGCGAGCCCTTCAACATTCACCGCTCAATTTAATATTTAAGTATCGCAGGCAAAGTAGCGCAAAATATTGTACTGTGTATCCTCTGTGACGATACATCTTGGTGTGGCCTTTGAGTCCCTTACACTTTCAGCGTTTATCATGTTACATTTACAATAATAGAAATTGTCTGTTGAAATCAGGGGCGATAGTAGTAACAGCAGCAGCTGTTTTATGTAACTGTGATTTCGATGGCGGAAGCAATCAGAAAAGAGTTGGCTTATTAGTGTTACTGGTAGGAGTATATGTATCTGTTTCATTGTGTTGGTTAGTTAACCATCACAGGACATTCAACCCGGAAATTGTTATCTGCCTCTTTCCAAAATTAATCCTGCTCGACTCCATTTTAATTCTCTCCAGCCGCTTTCCTGTGGTGGTCCAATCAATATCGACTGTTTTCACCCTCCTTTCCTGTAGCATGTGTATTGTTACACCTCCTGCTTGTGTTCTCAGGATTCCTATTTGTTTTGCCTTCATGTTCTCTATTAACACCCTGCTATTTCGTCGTCGAACGGACAGTACATTGACATTACACAGGCTTTTTGTTGTATTTCCGTTAACAACCGAATGTTACCTCTTAGTGAATAACAGTTGTACTTTATAAGCCTATGTGGGAATGTCAAGTTTATTGAATACCAACGTTCCGTCTAACCCATCGGTTTCCGGAAGAAAAGCAATGTTTGGTGGCGATTATTAAACGCGTCTGGTTGAGTTTTAGTTTATTTAACTCTGTTGTTTCAACGAAAATTATTTTGAGATTTCAGGTTCTCTCGGCGTCGAGTATAGGATTACTTGTTATGCATGTTGCACCGTGTAGTATGGTAGAAGTTTACCGACGTTTCAGAGGTAATTGCTTCCTCCATTATTAGGGCGATGATCACCCAGACACACTGCGAAACAACCCAGAAGACACATTTTCTGGAAGTTCTTGGTCTATCCAAAACACTTAAGTCGGTTGTCTACATAACGCAGCGTTGAATTGTGGAACGATTTTTGAATGAGTTTTTAAAAAGATGTGGAAGGAAGCGATTGTAGACTTTAGCAAGGTTATGTCTCGGTATTCCCCTGAAGAGACTGTGAAAAATAATGGAAACTTAATAAAGAAACCATTTTCCTCGTCTTAGGTACATGCCCTGCACATAATTGAGTCCATTATGCCAGTATCCTGCAAGTACTCTGTGATCTGTGTGAACCAGAAGCTTAGACCAGATTGAATAAACATAATACTGCTAAACCATTGATATGTTCACAGGATACATTAAATAAAGTTGCATCTTGTTGATAGAAGGAAAGAAAAGTAGAACTAATTTGTTTTTCTTTATTTGATAATAACATTAACCATGATGATAATTTCTCGTTGGCATACAATATAATACTACCAACTCTGAACTAGCATTATTGTAAGTAAATTGAAAATGCTGTTTGCTCAGTAAATAATATTTAGGCCTGTGAATCAAAAGATTAGATTTCAGACAAAACTAGAATTTGTGATCTTATCATTAATATATCACGTAATGTGTCAGAGGAGTGTAAATACTTTTAAGTTGCAAGGTTAAACTTCAGGCGTAATCAGGCCCGATGTACAAGTGCAAGGAAGGAAGGACACAGTTACCGAAGAGAACCGTTATTAATGATAATGACTTTGGACTTGCTCAATGATTCTTTGTTGCATACCTGCTCTGTCGTGCATAAAACACAGAGGTGTGGAATCATCTTGAGTCACACATGCAAACGACTGTGTGAATAATGTTTTTTTTCTAATGCTCACGTTTAATATGTAGCTAGAGGTAGCTCAGAATTTATAGTTCGTTTAATTTGCATTCTGAACATTCGTGAATCTCGTTCCTAGACTGTAATTGACATTTTTACAGTAATTCTTATTCCCGAACCAGCGATTTTCACAATTTTCTGGGAGGGGGGAAGGTTTACTGAGGCAGAATATAATAATATATTGTGATATTCTGTGGAACTGTTAGCAATTTTCCCGTCTGAATAGTTTCAGAGTGATGAATTAAAGTACATTACAATCAAGTGGCGAACTATAAAACTAAAATAGATAAAATGTAAATGATTAATTTCGTTAGAGGCTACTGGAATATTAGTTTCAAATACGTCTCTTGTTTCGATACACACTTCCATTGAACTTTATGGAATCATTAAGGGATTCTTGGCATCCTGTTTCTAATATTGTGCAATTTCATTTATAATGAAATATGTCGACATCAGTCGGTCGGAAAGACGAAGAATATACACAAGACAGGATCGAAGCTTTTTAAGTGAGATGGGAGGATGACTGTGATGAACTGAACAGGGTGACAAGGACGTTTTATGGTCAGGTGCTACTATTGTAGCAACTGCTTGGAGGTCCAGAGAAAAACAACGAAAAATCTCAGGTTAGTCGGTGCCCCAGTCAAAATTCGACTCTAATGCTTCATTCGTGTTACAGCTTGAATGCTAATAACCATGTTGTTGAAGCACCATTAACCCACTATTTACTAACTTAAACTAGTGTACTCGTTGAAGTATGTGTTGTTAATTGTCGGACGTAATTTTGACTTAATTCACTCCGTAAATAGATATTTATATTATTTGTTTCTTTTTCGTTTCAGAAAAACATATTCAAGTACCGCAGCATCCTAAAGCGGTCGACGAGGCCAGAAGTAATACTGAAAGAACTGAAGGTAAGTGGATGTTTTGCACTTAATATTGATTTATTATCTGTGTAAGACGAACGAGAAGGAACTTTTAGATTAAATTAAACGTCGTCACTTCAGGATGGCTACAACGTATATGATAACATCGTCACCAAAGTTTAGTTCCTTGGGATGCAAGTCGTTAAACGAGTCGAGGAATTAAATGAATGTTCTTTTTGTCCTTTTCGATGTCGTGTTAATCGCGTAACAATACAATACTATCTGACAACGCTTTATGTTACGAACACTAGAGAAAAACATAATTTGTTCTCGGGCGAAAATTTATGCACCGTGAAAGTATTAAGTCTTGCATTTGATGTTTGTTATTATTTTATAGGCTTATTCCCATCTACGGTTATTTCCGACCTGCATAACCAAAATTCTCTTTGGAATATCGGTCGTCAAAGTTGTACTGAACATGTTTAAACCGAAGACTTCTGTATGATACGGAAATGTATGGATTACCTGCGGTGTGCAGACTTGAAATGGCCTTAATGGAGGGACGAAATGGCAGATATTTACAGTGTTGAGTTTTCACGAACAGTGGTGTAAACAGTATGAGATGAGTCGTTAGGATTGACCAGGTTTGGGAAATTTGAAAAATAAAGATGGAGAATGAGACAGCATGTTTCTCCGAAACATTGGTATCCACATGATGTCACAGTCCGGAAGAACAGCATCAGTATGTTAACCGCTGCGAAAAACTGAAATATCATAGTAGAATAATCATCCGTAATTTTGAAAGGCGTTGTCGCTATTATGTTAATGGTATCTACGAGAATGGTCTATTCTGCATACTTAGTCGCACCCAGCATTATAGTACATTACTATTACTTGTGCTTTCCAGTGGGTTTATGTAACACCTCAACCATGGTAAATCTTGATATTTGTCAACACCAACATGCGAGTCATAATCTGTAAAGAACAGGACAGAACACGTGTCAGATAAGCTTGAAATTGTGTGCAAGACAAAATCATTCCAAACATTTAAAATATTCAGTTGGTAGGACTACTATGTGTATCGCGATTATTGATCCTGTTTTATATCAGCATTTCAAAGCACCGAACGTCGTAGCTGAGTGGTTAGATTTCGTGCTTCGTATCCCGGGTTCAAATTTTGTTCCGGAGACTGGCTCTCCTGACAGGATTTTCGCGGTTTCCAGGCAGATGCCAGGATAGTAACTTAAATTAGGCCATGATCGCTTCCTTCCACATCCTTTCCAGTTTATTACTCGACGTCTTCCTGTCATCCGACCCATACTCCGGAAGCATTTACAGTTTTATTTATTTTAAGTTTATTTCCTTCTAGATGCTTATTGTGGCCATATTTTTATGCACCATGTAAGAAATATCGCATGATCGGAGTATGTATCCTGTCGCGGGTATGAGAAGTTGTTTAATTGGTTGCCGTATTTGTCCTAAGTTAATATGTTATCATGACAAATGATGACAAATACAGAGTATGAAACGCCCATTCTAGTGACTCTGTACCAAAATTTTCAGCTGAATCTTGTTTCTGAAACGTATTTACTAAACTAAACATTTTTGTTATTTGCAAGTTTGCTTTATCATGAAATACTACAGACGCAAAATGGCGACTGTAGCAGAGAATGTTCTGATATGGCACGGTTGTGTGGTTGATAATGTACGTAGATAAAAGCATGGCCTGTTGTTGAACGTGGGAAACTGCCATACAGCGTAGAGTTTACTGAGACAAGTGCTTGTTTAAGAAATGTTTGTACTTGTATTTCGAGATCGATATAGTGGAATAAAAAATAATTGATTTATAACTTTAACAGTTTTGTTAATGTTTGTAGCCGGTGTTTAGTTCCTGATAAAGATAGAAAGTACACGTTTCTTTATTCTAATCATGGAATAATAAGTGTCGGCTCCAGATACTCATAAGTCTACATGAAATAATTAAAAACGATTCCGAAATTCAAATTTAGGATTCTTATATATCGGTATGTATGAATCAGTGAAGCGATTAATTAATGTAGACATTGTGTGTTTTCCAAACTAATTCCATTAATATATTTTGTAATCACTTGCACCCTAATATACAATTACTAGAAATAACTCAGTGTTAAAACATTGAAGAATTCATTACAGTTTATAAATTTTTTGAGTACTAAGTTTGGATCTAGACTATTGGAAATTTCAATCGGTTTCAAGGGGCCCTACCGAGTCGTACGTCTGTCACAAACTTCCGTTCTATTCTTGCTGTAAAAAACTTCCATTGGAGATGATGAGATGATTCTGGTCGAGTGAGTGACCTTTGTGTGGGCGGGGTGTCTGGCTGGGTGATGACGTTGTTACTGACAGCTCCCTCTTTCCAGGCAGCCATGGTAACCAAGGGGAAATGTCTGTAGTTATACTGAGATTAGCTCAAAACATTGTCTGTGCTGGTATGTAAAGTGGTCGTTAAAATGTTCGATCTAAATGAACATTCGAATGGCTGGACAAATTTCTGGTATATTTTATAATATAAAATTTAATCGAAATTTGTTTATCTGTTCTCCAGTTGTTTCATACGTACTGACAGACAAATAAACGGGCGGATTTATTAAATAAGCGCTCTGCAGGGTTGCGAACGTGCCTACAAAAGGCGCTGTGAAATTATATTATTTTAAATGGGTTATCATTGTGCACTGGAAGGTACTATTTTTATACGACACTGAAGTAATCAGCAAGCAGCTTGTAGATATTCGTCTTCGTCACATAATATTTTGTCCACCATCACTCCATCATCATCACTGCATTATCTTTTCGTTGTCATGAAAACATAACTTTGATAATAAACCCCGATTACCAAACTCCGTTTTATTGTTTGTAGACATAACTAACTGACAAAAATATGCAATAAGATTGATGCCTACGCTAGATTTTGCATAAATAAAATGACGTTAAAACTACAAATATCAATTAAAACAGAGGAACTCGGAGATATAGGTTAATTACTTCTGAAGAAGAATAGCTGAGCTTTTTTACGGATGCCAGTTTCTGGAACTTCATAATGTAAATTTAGATTTAAATAAGAGAAAAAATTAAAGTGATGTTGAAACAACATGCTATTTCAGACTGTTCTGTGAAAGTGAGAATTTAATTAAAGAGATCCTTGAGTCTGTGGGCGAGAGACAAGACGACGTTGAAAGCGGCGCACCGTAAAGGACGTTTCCACTGCGACCAGGTCTGTACTCTGACACTGTTTTCCAAATACTTTAACTCTGCCGAATTTTATCCGTCTGGCTGTCATTTAATGTGATGTGGTCAGAACTGGCGTACTTTGAAGAGCTGCTTTCTGCCATTACGTTACTTAAATCGGTTGCTGTTGCTGCCATCTTTACATCTGTTATTCCGCCCTATAAACCCCCAGAGATTGATACACAACTCTTAAATAACCTATGAAATAGACGGTTCTGGTGAGAATAATGGGTCTTGTGGGTTAGAAGAACGTGGACATTTGCAGACACGCCCGACTTGAGTTGGCTTCCTTCGGCTATCTAATTCCATGGAGCAGGTTCTTTTTAGAAGCTTTTAGTCACTTAGCTGGCAAATAAATTTCATACTCGAACGTTCATTTTCACAAGAGCCCTCTACTGGATCCTATTCTCAGCCAGCTCGATCCATTTCGCACCATCCCACACCATTTCCATAAGACTTACTATAACACGTTTTTTACATCTACGCTAAGGTCTCAGAAATAGTCTCTTCCTTTCAGGATTTCATACTGAATGTTTTGTGTATGTTTCATCTCTCCCATGCATATTCTCTCTCTTCCATCTTATCCTTGGTTTAATCACCCTAATAGTATTTGGTTAAGTATTATGAAGTTATTGAGAATGCCGTTTTCTGCATAGTACTGTTAGGTTTTGTCTTTCAGGTTTAGATATTCTTTTCAGCACCTCCTCCTCAAACTTTTTTAATGTGTGCTCTTTTATTTTAACGTGAGCGAACAAGTTTTGCATCTATCCAAAACAGCAGGTGCCAGACGAGAAGACCATAATGGACTTTGAACCCGAACTGTAGCAGGAATTCCCAGAATACTATCTGCGCTTCATTTCTTCGTGAGGGTTCCTACATGAAGTTTCAATCACACGCGTTGAACGCAGCCAAGTATTCATAACTTGAGTGTTTTAATTGCATTTGAATCATTGATAAATGGCAACAGAGAGAAAAGTAATTTTTTTCTTCAGAATTAATCACGTTTCTTTGCAACTGTTAGATACTGCTCGTATGTCTACTCTGTGCGTCTGAATGACGTTAATAATAAAATCCTTCCGCTCTTGGTCAAAAAGGAACGACTCATGTGTAGATACACGATTATCTCCCATGTAAGTGGTCGTTGGGCGTTTTATTTGAGTTTCAGGAGGAACATTAAATTCACATAAAAGTATTAAGAAATGAAACAGGGAAACAACGATACGCCTTTTCTAACATGCCGCCATGAAACTACAAAAATGACTTTTAGTGAACACTATAAATTAATTTTAATTTCAAGAAACTTCGTAAATGTAAAATTAGCTGCCACGTACCGTTTTAAACTACAGTGACATTATCGTATGAAATGTATTGAATATTTATTTGTGGACTAAAGAAATCCTTCACTATACGGAGATTTAAGGGCCAGGGACCCGAAGGGAAGACCATGTATGGCGCAGGTGCCATGGAGAATATATGAACCACAGAGAAACGGATTAACAGGATGATGGAAGAAATTACATAACGAGGAACTTTATTTGTGTACTCTTCGCATAAAAGGATCGTAAATATATTGTATAATTTCCGGTTTAAGAAACACCAGCAAATCTAGGGAAATTACATTTTGGTTGTCATTAAATTGCTAAGAAACTGACAATGGACTTAATGTTTTTGGATCACTCCACTTGTTTTGAATGGTTCAGCAAGAATGACTGCAATAATAAAATGTGTATTTGCCGTATAGACTCTGTATGTATTGTGTCCTACATAATAAACCTTTCCGTTTAAAAGATTCGCAGTTGAAACTGTAACTTTGCTGCTCATAAAATATTTATTAACGTCGACAGCGTTTTCTTTAAAATTCCAGCTACGACGCAGATTCACAAGCGCCTCTATCGACCTTAGCCACGAAGTGAGTGAAACCTTGCACACTTTGCCTCAGGCGTCCATCCCTCCGTAGCCTTTCTGTGTGTTTCCTGCTACGGCTTTCAGTACGTCCTTACCCTATTATCCCAGTTTCTAACCCCTTCTCTGCAGAACTAGGTCGCGCCCACTTGTATGTTTTTTATTTTAACTTCGAAGTGTGAGAAATGTGACATTTTGCGATTTAACTTCACGATCTTTATTGCTGGAATTGAGGTTACAGCAGACTGCGACACTGAGGCGTTAAAGACGGACTGCCCTGTTGATGGTTGGCTATTATGAGTTGTAAGCTATGTAGGGAAGATTATCGTGGCCTACTTTCTTTCACTGTCGGTTGCTCAACGTCTACATCATGCTGCGAAGAGAAATAACGATCCTTGAATACTAGAACTACAAGCGAAGACATTCTGTGTGTAAGCTTCCGAAAGAAACTTCGAACACAATCCAGATTTGAGGTTTTCACTGCCTGTAAGGATGGTGGTGGTGTTCTGAGCTTTGCCAGCGTGTATACTCGTCGGAAAATGTGAACGTCTGATAGAAACATACTGTCACTGTCTTCAACCC
>NW_019059978.1:294982-315160 GCF_000696155.1 Zootermopsis nevadensis | reverse complement strand
CCCACGTTTAAGAGACCGATCCATTTTAATCGCATCATATCCGTATACTGGGCTTAAATGTCACTTACGCGAAGGCATAGATATTTGTACTGGATGCTAGTGAGGAGGTCGAACTACACAGTGTTTCAAAAGTGCCTGTGCACGTGACTTTATCACAAGTGCACAAGGTCTTTTGAAACACTGTTTAGAAGTAAATACGGATAAAAATAAATACATGCTTATGTCTCAGCAAAAGAATATAGGTGATAATTCTAAGAGTCCACGACATGTTAGTGGATGATAGAATGATATTAAAATGAATTTTAAAAGAGTTTGTGTGCGATAATGTGGACTGGATTCGACTGACATCGGACGGGAACCAGTGAGAATAATGCGGGGATTTTCATGACTATCTGAGCTATTATTGGCTTTTTAAGAAGGGCTGTGCTCCGTGGAGTGAGATACTTTGGAAATGCCACCTCTCTCCATTTGTAACGTTATTTTTTTTAAAGAGGGACTTTGTAAAAGAAATTTCCTGTATTCTAATTTCTGATTCATTTCCCGTGCTATTACCTAATTTTCGTACAAAGTACTACAACCTATTAGCATCCTAGAATTGTTTGCAATGATTCTTGAATGGACAACTTTGGTGCAAATGGTTAAACATGTTTCGGGAAACACGTGAGAAAATCGAACATAGATACAAAACTATTCCAGAAAACAAAATATGAATGAACGAGGTAAGGACAAGAGAAATGTAGACAACCTACAGATTTATATGATTTGAGGTTTTTATCCCCCTGATGATGGAGGCAGTATGACCTCTGAAACGTTGGTAAACATCGACCAGACTACACAGCGCAACAACCCAGAAGACGGAAATCTTCAATCTACAGATTTTGTAACGAAACTGAAAATCTACTTTCATACTGTCGAAAGGAAACGTGGTGATTTATTGTTTACATAAAAGTATTGAAACTGTAATTGCAAGTAGTTGTTACACAAAATTACTCTTTACTTACTAAGACGGATTTGTTGCTGATACTGCAGTGCGCTAGGCCTACAGAAATATATGCATCCTGAGAAGGGAATTTAATTTGTTGTACAACTGATCCTGACATATATACCGTCAATATTGCTTTAACGCCATATAAACTTGCCTGTGCGTTCAGATTCAGGCCAAGTCAACCAACAAACTCAATATATGTGTGCACCACTTAACAGCGATATATCGATCTCTTCCACAGTTTCTGGCATCTCCGAATGTGGAGCCACATTCTAGTACAGTAATCCATCCCCAAAGTTTATCATGCCTTGTTAAGCGTCCTCTTATTTTAAAAATCAAAACTGTTGGAATGAAAATGTTCAAGCGACATGTGTGGTTATTTGTAAGTGTAACTGATTATTTACCTCACTCTGGTATTACGGAATCCAAAAATTAATCGCCATGATACAGTTCTAACAGTGGGAATCTATACAAACCGTATCATGAAAATGCGTGCAACCGCAAACAGTTTCTTTGGGATGTATTTTAATATTACATGCCTGCAATTATAAGTTAACCTTCGCTGCTATGTTTCCTCATAAAAATGTAACTTCTTTCTGTGTGTCCGCGCTATCTAAGCATATTCCAGCTTATTTCAGTCCCCCACTTTTTGGGTACTGTAAAATCTCTCAATATATGTATGTACTTTTTCAATTTTTTATTTAGTTTATCTAAACTACATTCAGATCGTGTTATAACTCAAGCTCCTAGACCCTGGTTTGTCACTGCAGAGACTCGGGTTCATTCTCGGGAGATTTCAAGCGGGATTCGTGGTGGACCAAGTGTTACTGGAGCAGGTTTTTCTTAGATTTCCCCGTCTATTCACTGCTGATAATCACCATTCCTTTCCATTCCATTAATTCATACTCATATATCACCGCCCCACGAGGTGCGCGATAGCCCTTATTCAACAGCAAATTATCGTACCATCGGTCCTCAGTTGAGTACTTAATTTCTGATCCGGTACTTGAATGTTGTCGAAGTAAGATTAGATTAATTTTTAGTAAATTCAGACATTTCTCTCATAATTTTGGCTTCAGACTCTTTCAGTTTTTGATTCTTCGTCAGATAATAGGTCACGTTTCGTAATAATTCTTAACAAAGGGCTAATATAAGATATTGCACTTTTAAAGAAGTTACTGATTTTTATGTAAACGCACGCACGCAACAAACCTTTAGTATGTAATATAAATTTGTGTATAATTTTTGTAGAGCACGATGCACTCTCAGAATAACGTGGTATATTTGTGAATATTTTGTTATAATATGCACCATTTCATCATGTCGTTTTGCAGAAACCTTGTCACGACGGCATGCAAAATCGGCTACCTCCTACGCTCCGAAGAAAAGCGGGTCAACTCGATTATTTTTCGTCTTTGAAAGAAAGTGGCTCAATATGTTCGTTCTTTCCTTTTACTCAGGGTTTTGTTGGATTTGTAAATAAACAGTACTATTGTAAAAAACCATTGTCCCTAAATAAATATGTGTGAATGTCAACATTTGTTAAAAAACTTCCCAATAACCTGAAATGCAAATCTGTTGAGTCTCTTGCCATCCGTGGACGATGGACTCCTTTATAACGAGTAACAATAGAATATGAACATACAAGAAAAATGTCAAAATTGAAAATAAATCGTATGTGTCTTCAGAAAGAAGAAAATACCCTGAATTAAGTGTTCTGCACCTAGCCGATCAAGTCTCGCAGTTATCTGTTGGTGTCTACTGAATCTGTTCCAGTGGGAGATTTACTTTACCCAGTTCCACCATAAAAATATTGTAATGATGAACTTCTGTCATGTGTATTTAAGAACGTACGAAGCTTCAGCTTTGTTACATTATGTTATTGGCATTTTTCGTATAGTGAGTAATGCAAACTACTTGATTTACAGAATTAAGAAAAATAGTTGCAGAGAATTATTTATACTGTCAATAATAAATGTTGACCTCATGTAGCATCCCTGCTCAAAAGTGTAATATTATTGTGAGTAGCGTGTGAACCATGTACTATAAAAACATGGATTTGCAAGTTGTAAACGCTGTAATTGTGACGTTAAACATACTTATTGTAATTATAACGAAGTGTTCATGAAATGTAAATAATATTCTGAGATAGTGATGATGATAATAATTCGACCCCGCCAGTCCAAAAAAAAGTTCTCTGTCATTTCTTGTGAATACCAGACCAGGTCATGACCTCTTTTTCTCTATCCTATGCAGTTCGCAATTCATCACCACCTTATCAACAGCAGTTTCCGTTGGCCACGAAGTATGAGTATTACGTTAACCGAAATTGCTTGAAATAAATCGTTTGAGTTGTTCTATGACAGCTCAGACGGACATTAAACCAGTGTTTCATTTGTCAGGCTGTTACACGGGGCTTGTCAGAATTACACTCGCGCTGTGGCATTATAATGCACTCTAAACGACTGTGTTCTGTCTGTTCCAGAGTCTCGTGGATTTTGCCACTGCTACACCGCTTCAAGATGAATGCGTAACACATGTTCCTATAGAGATTGTCTCCGAACTTCTAGTCGAGGTACGTTTATAATGTAATTGGTGATTTTGCCTGTGGAAATCATTAGGGTGATTGTGTGATGTCGGGTAACACACCAAGGCGATGCCTTTACATGTTACGTTTGTGAGAAAATTGTATGTCCATATTTTTTAAAAATCTAAACTGGGAAACATTTCTAAGTAACGAAGATGGCTGTGTTCTGGGTTATAGCTCCTTGTAGTCTGGTGGAAGTTTACCGACGTTTCAGAGGTCGTTCCTATTTCCATCATCACGACGATGATATGCTGAAACGTTGGTAAACATCTACCGTCTACAAAGACTACAATCCTCGAACTCATTGCCGTGAGAACCTCGAATTCTGTTTCCATGTAACTTTAATGAGAATGAACAATCTGTTCCTTACACTTAACCAACGAAATGATTTCGTTCCTCCGTCATTAATTGTGTTGCGTGAGTGGAAAGTTGTACTGTAATTGGAGAGATTGCTTGTATGTGATTGGTCCTGGTGTTAATTTAGTACAGATATAATTTCTGAAGCTGCTTCTGTACTCATGCTGACAGCAAGTAGAGACTATTCTAAACTGCCTCAAGATATTTGATCCTTTTTGTTTCATCCTCCTAACTCTGAGATATTTTTGAATATTTTTCAGTAGTCCAAGTACAAAAGGTTAATTAGTTTTCAGCCATGTTCTTAATGTGTTAACAGGAGGGCCTGTGGTCCAGTCGGGCCAGCAGTGAGGAGCTTATCACCATGATTGCACCTCTGCTGGACAACAACCCTCCCACCCCAGAGATGTGCCATTTCTTCTCCAATCACTGTGTGTTACATCCTCGCTCTCCCATCGTGGCCGACAAGTTGACTCCTATAGCATATCGAATCCTCAAACGCAGTGTGGTATGTTTAGTCTCATATCATCTATTTACAGAGTAATTACATTTAGAAAATGCTTTGTTCAGAGGTAATATTAATGATTTTCAGGTTACATACATTTAATTCTAATACAGAAATGAAATTACTCTAATAACCTTGAACTGACAAATTGGCACATTGGAATGTAATTTTGTAAAATAAGTAAGCTTCAAAGGACTTTGTTAAAACTAATATCTGACTGCTTTAAAGTAAAGCTGTCCCACTTTAAGCCATGTAGGCGTTTGGGGGAAGAAGAGGTATAGCTCCTACTCATTCTTGAACACAGCACTAGATGGGGGTGAGTGGTCAGCATCATGCCCCGGCCATGCTTTATTCCTGGGAAAGGACCCTGGTACCCATTGGATTTGAAATTGTTCTGATAATGGTATATTTCAGAATTAAGCAATTACGTGCTGGATATATATTTATATGTTGTAACATCTTAAAAAAGGAAATATGTATTTGGTTCTAGAATTTATTAATCAGTGACACATTTGTGCTAGAAATTTAAGATACCTTAAATTGTAATTGTGTTCTTCATTCATTACTGTCATGTTTAAGTAAATAAGGCTGTCTAATAAGACCATTCATTAACACTTTTCCTGTTTTATTTGTTTTGTTATGGTCAGATGTTGGCAAGAGGATTCCATAAATTATAGTTTTCTTCAAATAATTACTATTCTCACCATTTTTGTGTCTTGGAGTTGGCTTAAAGATAGTAGCAGGCTTGGAGTTCTTTATCATGCCATGAACTACTTTCTTCAAAGATTAAAATACACAGCTCCATGTAAAACAATTATTTTTCTTTCTAGTCTTGTACCCTTTATAGTATTTAGAGTTCCAGCCCTTCTTCCAGGACACCAAGTGTCCTGTCCATATTCATACAGCCAGACTTTCGTACTTCATTTCACAAACTGGCTCCCCTCTGAAATAAAGGAAGCTAATTGTATCTCTCAAACGCTGAGAAGTACCAACAAAATCAACCATCAAAATAATGAAAGCAATGTGAAGTGCAACAGACACAGTTAACAATAATATAAAATTATTCATAAATATTTATTACACATAAAATAAAACTGTACATAAACAGCATCTGAATCTGAGGCAGAGTACACAAGGATGATATTTCTTTAAAGGAAACAAATACCAATGTCATTTTTTTATAAATATGGTTTAGAATATTATTAGCGCCAATATACATTTTTCTTGCTCCTTCTTACATATTCAATTTTAAAATATTTTTCTAGGTCATTGTGCTTAACATAGTTTATGGTGCAAACATATGTGGCATTTAATTCAAAATAATGTTAAGTTTCTACTCATGTAGTGTCACAGATAAGACGAGAGCTACAGTAAATTTTTAAAGGAAATATATACTATAATCTGTGTCCCATTAGTGTTTTCACTTCCAGATTTCTCAAACATAAATACAGGTTATGTATGTGTTGTTCCAGGACTTTAGTAAATCACAGCATATGCGACATTTTGTGCAGGATTATATTCGGGCTCTATATTCTCAAAATGCAGGAGAAGTTGTCATTAAAAAATTTGTCTCAAGGTAAGAAATATACTCATTATTATAATTTCTTATTTATGTATTCAATTAAAATTAAGGGAGATTAAAATCTCTTAAAGATTCTGTTCCATTAATTGTTTAATTAAAAAAATTATACAAGAACAAATTAATGCAAGCCCATATTGGTGCTTTCTTCTTCTAAATCTATTAGTTGCTTTGTTTAAAATACCCTGTAAGATAATTTGTTGTAACATTGAACATTACTGGCATTGTTCCAAATCATTTGTTTGAAGTTACCATGCTAACTGTAATAAGTTTAATTTGAATTCATTGTGACCTGATGTTATGAGACAAGTCAATTTTAGGTTGTTAAGCATAGATCATGACATTTAATATTCCTATGTCATATTGTGTAAGATACAGAAAAGGTAAAGATAAATTTATGTGGCCAAGTAGTACATGGCATGTTAACTGTTAGAATGTCTTGTTATGATCATTAATGTAAATTTCATCGTACAGTAAATGTTATGAAACGTAATGAAGTTCTTAAAATAGCCATTGGCAATAGATTAGTTGGAACATAAAATTGAATGAACTACATCACAGTTTTGTTGAGAGTATTATCTGAGGGCAGCAGCTTTCCTCTAGAGTTGTACATGGGCACCACATGGTTCAAATCTCTGGCTATCCCGACTGAGTATTTCTTTAGTTTTCCTCAGTCTCTATAGTATGTGGTGGGTTAGTACTTTAAAGTAGAACTTGACTGTCTCCTTCCAGTTCCCTACCATTCAAAATAATGTTCCCCCATATTATTTGATGCTATATGATCTGTACAGTTAAAACAAAGCCTTTAAAAATATAAGAAACAATCACTTGATCTGACTTTGTCCTGTAAGAAGGAGAGTGGTAAGGGTTGACTACTGTCTGATTTCCAAGGAACCCTGTAACAGCAGGAGCAGTCACTGTATAATTTAAACCCCTTTTCCTATCATGTTTATTGTTGGTATGTCACCATGTGATATCAAACACCCCTTCTGTGCATGTGGTATTGTCCTGCAGTGTCCATGGTCCTGGCAGTGGGTGCCCACATCCCCGTGTTCTGCCAAATCTTGTGGCTGTGTGCCTGGCTGCCATATTTTCCAACTTTGAGGAGCGGCGTATGTTAGCAAGACTAAATGAAACACCCAACTCAGAGAAAGACTTGAGCGAAGGAACAGAGGAAACAACCCATGAAAAAGAACTTCAGTGTTATGTTACAGTGTTACTGTTTGTGTGAGTATGAAATTGTTTGTTATTTCAATGTCATTTTATTTTGCATTATAGTGACTAATTTTTTATGGAATCTACTTGATGTCTATTTATGGATTTTCCCTTCCTTCACAAAATGTCTAGGATGAACCAAAAAATGTGTTTCTGTGACTAAATTTGATTAGAAAGGAAATGTCATGAATGAAGCTAAAGCTGAATCAGAACACATGATTTTTTTTCCTGTGTTGTAAATCAACTGTTGAATTATCAAGCATGTGCATGAGGCATAGTAAGAACCGACTGGGACAAGTGACAGAGCACTTACTTAAAGGGAGGTCATTTCAAATAGGGACTGGCTAATACCGATGCCACACATTCTGTATGATGGTGTGGCCTTAGCTGAAATAAGATTTCGTTATCTGGGTTCATAGTTTTATGAAACCAGGCGACTATCTCACGGCTGAACTATGCAAAGTTTTGCACTTTGTTTGGTGTGCAAAACTGCTAGAGAACTAAACTAACAGACATGGATGCACACAAGTGGTCATGGTGCATGCAAAATCTGTCAATTGCCTACATCTACCATCTGTTGATTTATTGGTTGATTGATTGATTGATTCATTTATTCATTGTAATTGCATGCATTTCCTACGAGGTACCTCAACTGTTATATTATCAACTCCTTCTCTTTATTTTTTGGAACATTTCTTTTATTTGTGTATCTGGTAATGATCATGTCTTTACATTTGTAATTGATTGCTTCTGTTTTACATAATTGTCCTAAACTGATCTTATTTTACCAGGGAACATGTTGTGCATAACGACAAGATGTGGGATGAAACAAAACTATTGTGATTTGAGGTTCTGGGTTATAACACCAATTGGACCTGTAGACAGAGCTGTATTTTGAAGAAAAATACTGTTTCCATCTTCAGGGCTAAGACAAAACTATTCCTTTTATCTCCATTACAGTTAAATTGTTGATGAGACATCTTTCTGTTTATCAAATAGGAAAGGAGTCTAATAGAAACTGAATATTATAAATCTCTGTAATTAATTGAAGTAGTAGTCTATAACTATTTTCTTAATATTGATAATGGTGAATTTATGGGTAAATAATAAACTTAAGTAACTCTGTGTTAGTAGAAGCTAAAGGTTTAGTGTTGCTAATACCAAAGCCTGACATTGGACATGATCCCAAGTCATGTGCATCTAGATATGGATGTGCTGGTACCATAATCCTGTCATGTGAGGTTTCTAGTGACATCTGTGACATGCTACACCCTTCCTGGTCAGTGTTTAATTGTATGTGGTCTTGAGAGACTTGTCACTATATTTTTGCAATTTACAGTTCTGAATATGATGACTGGAGACCTGTATTGGCACAACTTCTGCAGCCCATCCCATTTCCTACTGATGCTCTTGCTCATGAACCATTCATTAGGTAAGTCAATAGTAATGTAAGTTTTAAATTGAATGCGGTATTAGTCAAGAAGCACATTTCACCATGCTATATTATTTTTCTCTAATTAGTAATATATTTAAGTATCATGTATTTCATGTTCTGCATAAGGACACAGAACACTCCCTATGATGTTATGCTTGTAATAATTTAATGATTTATTTTTTACCAGCATTGACACCTTTTATGAATTTTTTTGAATTATATTTCTTAAAATTAATGTTTGATGGTGTAATAATGTGTCTCTGCCATAAATTTGTCCACAAGTTTAATTTTCCAACTTATTGAAAAGATTTAGACAAAATTTGATATTTGGTGGGAGGTTTTTGTTCACCATTTTGAACAAATTTGGTTTGTATCAGTCCATTAATTGAACAATGCAGCTGAGTGGTTAGTATTCCTGCTTTGTATTTGGGAGGTTCTGGGATTAATTATGTTAATCATCCTATAAGTCAGTGCTATAAATAGTCATTTAATAAACTGCAAATAAATGAAGAAACAAATAGATCAGTTCACTATGTACATGATTATGAAGTAATATAACCATTGTACAGCTTTCAGATGAGAGCCACTCTCACCTGAAAACCGAAGGTATACATTGAACTCCAGCCGTGAAAATCTATGGACAAGAACCATTTCTATTGTTTTCTTTGTGTTTGATAATGTTTAACTGTGCTTTTGTTTCGACAGGAGTTTCCGACCTGTGATCGAGTGTATTGGAACTGATGCAAGATGCTCATCACATCAAATGGTGCAGGCTGTCCGCAAAGGGAAGGAAGGCTGGTTCCATGTCTACTGTCCATCAAGTCCTGTCTGTACTGATGATGGTCAAACCTGGGGATATATGGTAAGAATTTTAGGCTACTCCACATCTTTAACAACAAATTATTTTGCAGTTAGGAATATATTTTTGTTACTGGTATGACTTTAGTTTAGTGTTAATGAAGAATAACCTTTTGTACATGGAAAGTTTTAAATGTCTAGAACATATTTATATTACTTTATAGTAATTTCAGTAATAATATTACACACTTCTTTACTGAAAAATGTATTTACTTGTTAAGAAAAGCTAATGTAAATTTACTCATTACAAACTGCTTCTGAAAGGATATTTTCTTTAAATTAAACAATTTTAATGTTTGCCAGAGTGCCAAGTATCTTGCATATCTACAAGTAAATGCGAAAATTCCCTGTTCCTGAAATTTAAATTTGAACTTATTTTTCTTCTTGAAGACTACTTTTTTTTAACTGTGGACAGACTGAGTACGTTAGCTGCTTCTGACTTATGTTTCAAATATGCCCAGTGCAAGTCCTGGCCATTATATAGAGTGAGGTTTTCACGTTTTCTTCAGCCCTTTCAGTGAATGTCAACAGAGTACCTTCAAACAGACCATGGTCATTTCCTCCCAAATCCTTTCCATTTCATAATATTTGTTCTGTCATTGTGTTCAACACCGAATGAAACCTCTGCAGCTGGTGAATGCCAGGTTAAGTAGAAAACAGGTCATTAGTGTCTCCTTCCAGATCCTTATCCACTTACCAGTTATGGTCTTGTTCCTAGCGTATTCAGTACATTGTAATATCCGCAGATGAAGCAATATTTTTTGACAGCCTCAGAAACAAGTTAGATTTGAGGTTCTGTCACTGGCAAGTATGAAGATAACTGTCTTCTGGGTTGTTTCACTGTATAGTCTGGTAGGACTTACTGACATTTTAGAGATGTTTGCTATTTCCATCATTAGGGCAGTGAGTGATGATGGAGGCAGCAACACCTCCGAAACATCAGTAAACTTCTACAAGACTGCATAGTCCAATAACCTAGAATACAGCCATCTCCAATCTAAGAAACAGCTTATCAGTATCTTCAGATGTTACAGTATCCTAAAATAGCTTGCAAATAAACCATGTGAAGTATAATTGCTTCAGGAAGAATATAACATCCCTTGTTTTTCAACAGCTGAAGACACTATTGCATTGTTGTTGTCGCTGCAAGTGGTTCTTGTCACAGCTGACAAAGAAACAGCTTGGAGCTTGTCTGTTGCTTGCACTGCGGGGTCATTCAGCTGCCCAGGAGGCACTCTGCCTCATGTTGGAGTGGGAACTTATAGAGCAAGAGGATCAGAAAATGCAGCTTGTTTCCACACTACAGAGCACAGCCTCGGGTCGCGATAATTATGCAGCTCTCTGTCAGAGACAGTTGCACCTTCGTGAACTGGTAAGAATTCATACTGCAGGTGTTTCAAATGAGGTGTCAAAATTTAATAATTGTTTGCTGAAAGAAGTTACGTGTTAGAGCTAAACGTGTATAGATCAGTTGTGTAGTTCTTCTAAGTTCTGCTTTTGCATATCAATTTGAGGTATGACAGTAATAAATCATGATCAAATTCACACAAAATTTGAGCACAGATCGAGTATGTGGAATGCTTGGTATTTTTAAGTTAAAAATCTTAGCCTTCCTGTTCATCAATTGAGATTGAAAATATGTACTTTTTGAAGTAAACTGAAATTCCAAAGCCATTCTGTATGCCACTTAGGTCATTGTTGCACTTATGTGTTAGGTGATTGTGGCATCTGTGGTCACATTTGCATTAATGTGATCCAACGTCATTGCACAACAATGGGTACTATAGGATACCATTGTTCAACAGTGAGTTCAACAATGGGACATCTGGTCTCATTATTGCTAAAACTGTGAGACAGACAGACACGGATGGATTTTTCTGGATCATGCTGCAGTGTGAAGAATGACTAAACATTAACAGATTACAATATATAGAACATACCAAGAGAAGAAGTATGTCAATAAGATGGCAAAGAGAGACAAAAACACATTTTTATTGTTTTGTATATTTCCATGGGAATATAACTTTTGTTGGTGAGAAGTTATGACAGCTAACTTTGAGTTGTCCAGAGAAGGAAGAGGAGGTTTCCATTATTTTTGCTGTTGAACATCAAATCTGTTCAGACCACAGAAGGTTACATTCATAAGCAAGATATTTTGCATAACTGAAACTGTGAAATATCAGTATTTCAAACACTTACATTCATATTGATTTGTTTTGTTGGAATACTATAGACCTTTGTCATACAGAAGTCCTGGGAAATGCTGAATTTGGAAAAATGTGTGTCAAAACTCAGGAGACTTAGAAACTGATTGCTCATCATTTCAGCCTTAAACTCTTTGGAGTCAACTAATTCCATTATCATAATATATTTCCTCAAGAGATCCTTTAACATTTTCTGTCAAGTGGTCTATCTTCACAAACCTTGGGCACTAAAATTTTAATGCAGTGCTTATTTGCTTCTTATACATCTGAATAGGCTATATATTTTTTTCCATAAAAGTGATGTGTGAACAGTTTTTAAGCTGAGTTGAGTTTGAACTGAACAGTATTAAAATTCTCGAGTTTTGAGTTGAATTTGAGTATAAATTATTAGCCTAACTGTACAAGATGGAATGTACTTATGGTAAGTGTTTAACATTACCATTTCTCCCCATTTCTCAGACAGTTCAACTCTCTCATATTATGCTTAGAATTTTCAGGCATTTTACATATGCTATTCCATCATAACAAAAACCACATTTTGCATGAAGTCACCAAAAGCAAGCATTTACTAACTGAAAAAGAGAGACTATTACATATTATATTTGTTTGGTGTTCAAGGATCTGTGAGTTTGAATAATGAGAACGCAGTTACAATTCTAAAAGTAGTTATACCAAAATTACCCTGTTGATGTGTCTGTTATAGCAACAAAAAGGAGGACCTCGAAAGTTGACATTGCCAAGCCGATCAACGGATGCTGACATTGCTCGGCTGCTGAGTTGTGGTTCATTCGGCAACCTTGAAGTCCTTAGCCTTGCTTTCACACATGTGACAAGTGCTTGTGCTGAACAGCTTATAAAGTTACCATCCCTCAAGTATCTGAATCTGTGGGCTACACAGGTACTGTCTTCAGGCTTTCATGGCTGGAATTTGTTGTATAACTTTGGCTTTTAGGGGTAAGCTGTGTTCATGCAGCTTATGCACGAGAACTGAAGTCATGAACAGGTGCTGATTTTTAAATTGGGAAACAGTTAGATAGATGTGGACTATTTTTATATGTACATTTTATTGAATTTTATAATTGTGGCTATATTTTTGCGGAGTGTATGAAGCAAATGAGGATGTTCCTGACTATGTGCATGTTACATCTCTGAAACTATTACTGGATTCCAATTAAATTTATTTCTTTCAGTATCAGTTTCCTCTGCTCTTTCTCTCTTTATATAACTAATACATTTATACATCCCTATTAGATTTGTTTCTGACTCTTGTCAGTGGTGGGCTTTTCCACTGAGTTATATGTATTTGCTTTCAGTTTAGTGATACTGGCCTGTTGATGATTTCTGAACACCTGCATAATCTACAAGTCTTGAATTTGTGTGAAACTCCAGTTTCTGATAAGGGAATTACAGCTTTATCTTGTAAGTATTGCACAAATTGTGGTGACTGAACCAGTGGCATTAGAACCTTTTCTGGAAGAGGTATGGAGATAAGTTATTGATCATTTCAGGGTTCACATGCAATGGCAAATTCGGAAATTGTCAAAGCAGAAGAAAGACGGTGTGTTTCAAGATTCAGTTTTCTGATATGTTGTCATTTGTTTTTTCAATTAGTCACTATCATGAAAAATAATTTGTTCAATTTGTAAATAGGTAACCAACTGATAGTAGAACCTGAAAATTTAACAGTGCTTATAACAACAATATTCAAAGGCATGCTGTTTTGAGTACATTAACATATCAAAGGTCTTCTTCACACCACATCGCTGTCATTGTTGCACTAATGTGATCTGAGGTCATTGTTAAAATGTGGGTAATGTTTTCACTAGCATAATCCGAAGTAATTGTTGCACAACAGTTGGTGACAGACAAATATGGGCAGGCCCATAAGGTATTCTTTTTTATGTCTGAGCATAAAGAACACCTAAAAATCACAATTGAACATAATTGTGAGCTACCTACATCCATTTCTCATCCTTAAAACCCATCTCCTAAGATATATCTTAATGTTACCCCATCTCCTTGGTCTTCCAACAAGTCTCTCCACTGTCTTTTCCATTCAAGCTACCTGTCCAGTCCATCGCAGTCTCATGAGTTTTGCTATAATTCAGTTCAATTCTTTATTATAATAATTTCTGTTCAGTTCTTTTTTATAGCGATAGTAATTCAGTTCTATATTTTAATGTACTAACTCAATACCTATAGGAACCAATTACAGAGTCAGCACAAAGAGAAATACAAAAAACAATAAACAGTACATACAAATAGTAAAACATTCTAGTAACCAGTACATAATGATGCTGAAGGTAGCAAAATACAAATAGTAGTAAAATTCTAGGAGGGAACTTTATGTGCAGGTAGTCTAAAAATACCAGTAATTGTTTAGCTGAGGAATGTTATTGTACCAGCATTTGGCAGCAGGGGCAAGTTAAACAATAGTATGGATTCAAACTGTACACATGAACTGTCATATAAATTGTCAGTTGTAGCCACAACTACTGTGTGAATGTTTTATAGTGGTTAAATCATTGTATCTTGATTGCACTTTTATGCAGAAGTGGCACCACAAATATAATATTGGCCCTACAATAACTTTTCTCTAATCTTATTTCTTTACTTCTCTGTTTTAAATGCTTCTGTGTGTGAGCACTGAGAAAACAGGAAGATGGTGGAGAATTCAGCGCTGAGGTTGATATTAATGAATATTCTTTTTACAGCCATGACAAACCTGCGTAAGTTAAACTTGAACAGCACCAAATTATCAGCACAAACATTTGAAGTTCTGAAACAAAAATTACCAGCACTACAGGAATTTGATGTTCGCTATACAGAAGCATGGTAAGTTGCAAGAATATCACCAGAAACGAAGAAGTTTGTGTTATTACTGCAACAAAACTGTGTTCAAGATTCTAGTGTAAGGTTACATTTTGATATAAGTTCATGATATTCATGCATATGCCATGTGTATGTTTAATCTCACTGATACACCAGAGGACAGCAGGAAGTAACTACAGTACAGTAACACACTGCATTCATATTGTAAGGCAAGTGGTTCTCTAGATAAATTGCACATGTGATAATAACATTTAAAATTTGAATATAATAATAATATAATAGTGTAAACACTATGATTAGGTTACTCCTTAATACCAGATTTACAAGGGCACATATCTTTGTACGGATAAATTATTTATTCATCACATAGGAACTTTTGAACATGATGAACATTGTGATGTACGTTTGTCCAGAGGCGGCTGTCCAAATATGAATAATATCAGAATGCACAAAACATGCTGAAGAGATGTCTGATTCCTGTGTGAAGTATTTCTGCTATGAGGTGTGTTGATCTCAGAATGTTAATAAACTAGCCCAAAGTGTTACTGTTTGAAAGGATGTGTGTGTAACCATAAAACCACAAATAGAAATAATTTTAGAATGGATAAGTGTTTCTTTTAGTATATTTCAGAATAGTTTATTCAGATTAATCTGATATAGAAATTCTAAATTTATTTTCTATTACCAGTTACATATAACATTGCTGAAGAATCCTACATTTCTCATAAAAATGGAGATTAATATGTAGGTTTGCCCAGTTTATGAATATTTACATTGTTGATTCTATTTCACCACATGACAAACCTCAACATACAAACTTGTCTGAGTTTCAGTTCTTCAAATTTTATTAGTTTTCAGTGTTGGGCGAAAATAGAAGAAAAACTAAAGAGGCCTGTGTGAAGTTTGTAATTGTGCTTGATTTTAATGGAAGAAGTTTTTGACTATATGATTAGAACTGTTTGTGGTTTTATGGTAAATTAAACAAGATACCATCAATAACGTCAGTGAAGGGACAGTTTACATACTATAAAGGAAGCAAGAACTTTTTATGGGTTTGTGAGTTAATAGTTCTATTATTTTCTGTTTCTTAGTTGAAATTCTTTTTGCATACCAGTCACATATTTCCAAACAAGTTAATTTGTATCATGTAAACTACATAATTATTCAGGAAACACAATTTTGACATTTCCACCCATTGCTTGGTTTTATTATGTTGCTGATAATTGACCTAAGTGAATATTGCAGTTATTTGTTATATTAGTGTACCATTTTTCCTGCATACATGTGCTCAATTTATATAAGTCAATTTCGTAATATATTCAAGCAGATTTGAATAGAACTAAATTCTAGGATAAAAGGCTTGTGAAACAGCATGGAGTTAGGGAAATGGGGTTATAAGCAAAGTAATAAAACAGTACTACGTGTTTGGCCACGAGCACTTTTAATTCAGGGCAAATGACGACTGTGAAATGTTGAAAAAATTTCCACTGGGATGTAGTGTGATCTTGTTCCGTTATTTAACAAACAGTATCAAGAGTCTTATTCATGGAAGCATGGTTGAAAATTACAAACTTTATTATACAATTGCATTTAAGCCTTAATTTTGAAGACTATGGCCACAATTTTATCCCATTGTTTTTAATGAGTTGCATGGTATTACTTATTAAATGATGTTCTATGATATACTTGTAATTGTAATTTTAGTCATTATTGTTTTCTTTGTACCATTATTTTATATTATATAAAGCTATCATATAAACTACATATGAAAATTATATTTAATATGGTCCAGCTTTGCCACATTTATTTCAGTTGTATTAATGATGAATTATACAATACTTATGTATATGAATATTACTATTTTCTTATGTTTATTATTAATTACTATACTTAAATTTCCAATAGACAATTGTAACATTACTATTGAATGTGAGGCTGTACAGTGTATACTGAAGATATATTATTTAAATGTTTATTTATTGAATGCATGTTCTTAAAGAAGGACTGAGATATGTCCTCTTCCTTGAAGACTGTTTGTTGTCTTGTCAATTCTTACCAGTGAATAAAATTATTTTAAAGCTTGAACGCATGTTTGATTAAAATTGTGTGAAGATCTGTTGTAATAATTATTGTGAGGACAGAATGAGAAGTACCTTAAATAATGAACAGCTCATATGAATTAAGACAGGGTTTACAATACAAAGCTATAAACACAATGAGCAAAATATTCTTCAAAAAATTAAGTTCTGAGAAAAAATTCCTAACATTATAATATTATATAGGATTTCTTAAGTGTTCAAGGTATCATTAGTTTGGTTTGTGTTTTGGATGGGAAATTTTGATTCTGAGGTGGATACAAATTATCCTAAATAGGGTTCTTTATTGTTTTCTTGATTCCCTCTTAGGAAATGCCAATAATATATGTCATTTACATTTGTGTATGTTACAACCCCATTGTCTTGTGGAAGGTCTGAAATTTTCCCTACCCTTAGGGAAACTGACATGCTATGTGGATTATCATTATAGTGTGTTGTAATATATAAAAACCATTAAAATATGCTGTATTTTGAAATGGGCAGCAGCAACTATATATTCTGTCAGATATATATAAATTTATGATATTTGTAACAAGAATTTGGACTCTGAAGAAACTACTGGTAAAGATTTTGATTCATGTTATAGTCACCATATTTCAATTGTCTGGTTGTAAGTCTGTTGTATATTATAAAATGAATTACAAAAATGTTTGTGCGCATACATGTTAGATAACAAATACTTTATACAATGTTATTCTCTTTTCTAACGCCATGGAACAGAGTCCTTCTTGAGAAGCTAACAGTTGCTTATCTAGTCAGAAAATGTCCTACCATATCTTCAGTTAGATGAATCAACTGAGATTCTTATGCCATTGTTATTTTTTTTCTAAAGTATTTATTTTTGTTAAAAAGAGGTTCTACAAGGGACAGTAGACATTACATATTTTTCAGTTGTTTTTGTGATTTTTATTCCTATTTTCAAAACTAGAATCATATGGTAAATGATTTCCCTATAAGTACATTAGAGTACAGATTTCTGCAAGTGCTTTTTGAGGTTGCTGCTCAAGATGACCAAATGTTTGTATTCATTTTAAGAATGGCTATTATGAATACCCACTTACTTTATGAATACATACTAGCAGATAAAACCCCTTCACAGCAAAAGTCACAGGTCTACTTTGTATTTTATGAAGAGTAAGATTGGCCTTTGTTCATTCAAACACAAAAAGAAGATATTTCTGAGCAAAAGCAATATTAAGGATGTTTTAAATTTAATATAACTGTCAAGGAACATCTATTTCAGATGGGATGAAGTGCCACTTGCAGTGTGAGCAGAATGACGCATATATTTGATGTTTTAAAATAACACAGTTGCTAGAACGCAGTTCATTTCAGTTTAGAGAGAAGGTGAAATGCACAAGAAAGGAAACACATGAAATAATGTGTGTAATACCAAACTTTTAGATCAAATAAAAAAGAACACAGTTTGCACAAAGTAAAATATAAAAGCTAGTAAAAAGTATAAGTTATTTTAGAAATTTCCCCTTGTTCTGAACAAGACAGGCATTACTGTCTACAGGTTTAGGAAACCAAACATTTATATGGATTGTGTGACTAGTCTGATGCCCTCATATTTAGTTTAAATCCATCATGTTCATGCTGTACTTGGAAACCAGTTAAACATGTTCTCCAGATTCAGCCAAATTATGATTTGCATAAAATTGGGTCCGCTCAGTATTTGTGGGAAAAAGGTTTTGCTCTTGATACACAGACATGACACTTCTCACTGACTTCAGTCTACACTCTGCTGCTAAATTATTAATTAGTCACTCATGTTTCATTAATCCAATTGCATATCAAAGAATTTTTCTTTAAAAGCACCTTTGTACAGTACACTGTATAAGTACATTGTGATTCATTCAGCATAAGATTTGTAGTATGTTTCTTGTATTTTTTCTTTTATGGTTACATAGTACAGAACTGCCTGCAGCAGGGAAGTAGAAAACCAGGCGCTACTACTGCGGAGTAAAAATAGAAAATTAAACAAACTGACCGCGTACAGAAAAAAAAAGAAAGCACGAGGACGACTGGTGTTTGATCACTGACTCCCCAATCTGCGGGCCTCGTGCCCTGGGCGGCACGTAACAGAATGCACGAAGTAAAATTCTGTTTGGAAAGAAAGTCTCAGCTTAATTGGGCCTGAGTGGGGGTAGCGAGATCTCGCGTACGAGAAGCGGCTTCAGTGCAGCGAGAGCTGTTATAACAACTTTTGGCTAAGTGTGACAGGAGGCTGTAAGTGTCAAACGCGCAGGTAGCTAACGGGCGTGCAAAAAGATTAGTTTCATCAGCCGTGACCAGCCAACTGGTTGACTCCGGACTTGGGGACGTGTGGCAGATAATTCAGTCAATGACTCCTCCGAGTACACAGGGGATGGCAGTTTCAGAGAAATACACGAGTCAAACCCACCGGCTTTATGGATGAGGATGAGAGAATGTCTGGACGTAGACGGTGAAGACGATGAACCAACTATCAAGACCTGTCACCGGAAAACTTTCACCTCAACACTGTTGTAACCAGATAAAACAAATACTTGCAACGAAGACCTTCTGGCAATGAGAATTCAGTTACCATCCAATTCCGATATTTTGTGCAGCAGTTACTAAAATCTGCAACTATTAGTACCTAAGGCCAGGTTGAAGGAAAGAGAGGACTAGGAAGAAGATTGATACAGCTAACCGACGACCTTAAACAAGGAAAGAAGATGACGTTCCAGGAATTAAAGCGAGAAGCCGAGAATAGGGACAACTGGAGAGCTCTTTTTGGGCAGAGCAATGGACCTGTCGTAAGACAGAACACTTAATAAAATAGTACAGAACCTCTGTTTCATTGTGAGACTGAGCTCATTGGCTGATGCTATCCATGTGTGAGAGAATAAAATACAGACTGTATTTATCATCTAGGAGAGTGTTCTTTATTGTTTTATTTTTGATACTGATGCCTCCAACTTAGTACCAATGTTATGATAATGTTCTCCTTTGTTAGGGCTATAGCACATCTCATGGGATGGTGATAGACTAGTACCAGTTAATGGTAGATTGTTGATTACCAAGGGAAATTTAAAAAAAAATAACTTGCTCCTGTGGCACTTTGTTCACCGAAGATTGACCCTTGCTTTCAGAGATAAGAAGCTGGTATCTAGCTCCCTGTGCTGTGGAATGGCCATATAAACAACACAAATGGTATGAAGTTCTTAATGTTACTGATCTTTTCTGTTGGGCAAAAAAATAATCTTCAGTTGTGTAAAGGTAGTAAATATGTTCATTATACGAAAGACTGCAGTATGTTGGTGTCTTTTCCTAACCTCAGCTGTCCAACTTATATTCTTTCCACTGATTAAGTACATTTCACTTTGAATTTTGTTTTTATTCTGGTAACATTTTTTAATGCTAAAGTTTTTGGAGAAACTGTGATTGTTACTAAGGAATTGTCTCCACTTTCAAGGTATAAGGGAATATAGATGAGTAAACCAGTTTGCATACCATTCAAGCTCACTCACTTTTACCATAAATGTGGAATGAGATCAACTG
>NW_019059978.1:272869-294961 GCF_000696155.1 Zootermopsis nevadensis | reverse complement strand
AGAGCAGGAAAAAGCAGATTGGTTGCTGAATAATAGTTAACCGTATTACCGACTGTGTGAAGCTGTAGGTGGCAGTCAATAATATCAATGTTATCCATAGATAATGTACCAATCTATGGCAGCACATGTTTGGTGGGAAAAATGGCTGCCTACGGAAGTGGTATTAAACGAAAATTCAGTGTTTCACTTAAAAATGACAACACTTCAGACACACCAGAAAATCTAAACGACACGAGTGATGTATGTAAGATTTAATAATTCATAATAAAGTTCTGTAACGGTATTTTTTCTTCATTTGTGTGTACTGTGCCCAGAAGTTCGTGCTTGGTTGGCATGTGGTTCGGTCGTAATCAGAAATCTATTGGCACCACCAAAGAATTATAATTTGCTTCACAAATCATTCTTTTAAACTCCTAACACACAGCTTGTTTTTATATCAGATGTTAAAGTTTAAAATACTAGGGTCGAATAAGGAAAATGTGTAGCGTGCTTACATAACCTTTCCATAGACTGAAGATGGTAAAATTGTGCAAACGGTTACTGGCCTCATTCTTTAGGTTAGAACAGTATATGTTAAATCTAGCATCTGTAAGTAAACCTCACATTTGATGATAGGTATACATGGCTACTGTATTCTGAAGATGAGCATCCTGAGTGATTACAGCTAAAAACTCATTTATGGAGTCTATAACCATTTATGCAATTTTACTGGTGATGTTGGATCTTGGTTTATGATATGAATAATAAAGACTAGCATATTAACACATAGGATTATTTAGTATAGTGTATTTGTTGGAAAGCACATTATACAAAAATGTTTTTTATCAAATTCTTGCCCTCCAACAAAACTAATTTTGTACACAGAAATAAGACCGGTATTTCATGTTGTGATTATTATAATTTGGATGTATTTTTTTTTGTTAGGACGAACATTTTCTCTCATCAGTAACAAATGATGAGGATAGCTCTGATGCAGATGATGACCATGAATTGGATGAGTCAGATGAAGATGATGATGTTGAAGGGGAATCAGGAAGTGAAGACAGTGGTGCTTCATCTCTGGGAAAGGAAACTACTACAAAAGATGAAGATTATGAATCTGATAGTGACTACAGTGAATATGGTAGTGAAGAGATTGATCAGGAGGAAGAGAGAAGTGCTGAAGGTTTGGAGGGAAGTGAGGTGTCATATGAGGATGAGGTGAAAGAGTCTGATCAACTAAAACTCTTATTCAAAATGAAACGAACCTGTTCCTCAAAAATTAAGAAGTCTAATACAGAAAATTCAAGCAACATTTCACAGATTACTAGTAAAAATAAAATATTTAACAAGGAAAGGCAGGTGGATGAGAATGAAACAACTAAACAAATAGATGATGAATATAAGAGTGATTCATCAGATGAAGAGGTATGTTGTAATAATATATGCAGTCTTTCATATGTGCATGGGTAAATAACACATTATGTTTTATTCCTAATACTAACAGAAATAATGAGAAGATATGGAATGTCATTTTTATGATTTATGTTCTAGGACATTCGCAGCACAGTAGGTAACATTCCTATGAATTGGTATGATGACTATACACATCTAGGATATGACTGGGATGCCAAGAAAGTTATGAAACCTCTAAAGCAAGATGAACTTGACAGTTTCCTTAAAAGAATGGAGGATCCTAATTTCTGGTAAATAGAAATGAACTACCTCATTGGTATATTTGTTTATTTCATGTGCTACTTAATAATGCTTTATTAACTGCTGAGGTCATGCCTTGATTGCAAGATGATGGAGTGATTATAAATGTATAATTATATGGTGTTTTTGTATGCATTCAGAAAGGTTTGCATTCACTGCAAACTTTTGTGGTATATCAAAGTGTTGATGATTGAAGATAGTTGTCTTCTTGGTTGTTGTACCATGTAGTCTGGTGAAAGTTTATGGATATTTCAGAGGCAGCAAGCATTTCTGGAACTTCGGTAAACTTCTACCAGACTATGCAGTGCAACAACCCAGAAAACAGTCATCTTCATACTCATCATCATGAAACCTTACTGTTGAAGACTGATATAAAAATCTAAAATCTTTAATAGTTGTGATTTTTTAAAATGGTATCATCATTTTTACTGGGAGGAAGTGAATTTTTGTTTCTTTCTTGCTGGGATTTGAACTGGGTATATTCAAACTACTAGACTGCTGTGTGAATGCACAGCCAAGTTAATTATATGCTTCTTCACTTGTAGTACCACCTCTTCTCAAATTTTCCCAACTATTATTGTTAGGAGAGACTATTTATTTGGATATGTAGACATTTCAGGAGTACAATACATTTATTATCATGCTTAGGTATTTCATAAATTTCAGTAGGTAAGTGAATTAGCAGTAAATGTGCTGGCATATTATATTCAGCAGTTTATCTTATTTGATATTTCTTCCTTTGTGTAATCAAAATTTTTGTTATAGGCGCACTGTCAGAGATCCCCAGACTGGTCAGGATGTTGTGTTATGTGATGCAGATGTGGATATAATTCAGCGACTTCAGGCACAGAAAATCCCAGATGCAAACTTTGATGATGCAGCAGTGAGTGCTTTTAACATACCTGTTTGTTTACTTGCAAATATTGGTTACTTCCTTGAACATTTCATATTACACTGTCATTTTTGTTGAAATTTGAATGAAGACACACTTCAGTTTACAAAATTTAGGTCTCTGTTGCACCAAACAACTTTTATGTTGTATCCATTGTTGTTGCTGAAAGAAACAACTCTATTTTGTTGAGGTTCAGAGTTGCATGATATTCACTCATTTTTGGGACACATAATTGTGTGTATTATTCTTCCTGTCTATTTTCTTAAGATAAACTAAGAATTCCTAATACATATATATAGGCATTCTTTGCATAAAGTGTAATGAAGAGGTCAGTTCATTGATCTGCATGTTCTATCAAATTTTGATAAAATCAGGTAATGGTATCTATACTAAAAGTTGTCAGGCAAGTTTTTTTTTATGTTAGTGTATTATAACCCATATTTTATATGAAGCTCAAATTCAACTTTGTTGATTTTCTCAAAAATAGCTCTGAAGTTCATGAGAGAAAAGATGGATCTCATTAGGATCTGCTACTTTGTATTTGGATGGTTTTCAGATAACATTAAATGAAGTATAAAGGACAGTAAGTTCTGACCCCATGCTGTCATATATAAAAAATTGTTAGTTTTGTAACATTAGATTTGTATCTGTGTCAATAAACATCAAAACTGGTGAGGTGTGAGAAATAGGAAAGAATGGGAAATATATGTGCTTTTCCTCTGGGTTGCACCTTTCCATTCACTCACTCTCTCTCTCTCTGGTGCAGGAGCCTCTCCACTGATGTTATATTTGCATATTTCCTTCATGATTGTTGTTTGTGTTAGTCTTGAAGAGTTGATAGTTACTCAGATGATCAAGAAATTCCCTGTTTATATGAAACTTAAAGGCTTGTAATGTTCACCATATCCTGTTATTGGACTCTTCTGAGCTAGAAGCATCTAATTCATTTTTCTATATCCTTTTTCTGCAAGATCCATGTGAATATATACTTCGGTCTTCCAGCTAGCCTTTTCTCTCATGGTTTTCTAACTAGAATTTTGTTCAGTCCTTGTTACTTCTTCTTTCTTAGGTTCAGATGTCTTCCTTAAGGAGTACACAGGTTTTTATCATGCCCTCACCTGTCTTTTCTGATGACAAATTTACACTCCCACTCTTCAGAAAATTATTGTTCACATTTTGAAGGACTTTACCAACATATGATTAACTTAGTAAAGTATTTATTTAAATGTGCCAAATGTCCAATTTTGCAGTAGAGTTGCAAACTGCAGAAAAATAGAAATGTTGCATTAAAAACCTTGAAATACAGAAGTGTGAAATATTGACATTAACATTTTTTATTCTATATTACTGAAATTAGATTGATTTTTAATGTTGTTAACCTCGTTTTTGGCCATAATGTGCTTTGCTACCCTCATGATCTTACATGCGTGCTAAACATTTACTTAATGATGTATGTGCTGGAAAGTAAATGCATTAGGTATACTATTTAAACCACAATCATAATTATATGTTTATGTCTTACTGTGAAGAATACTGGCAGGAGATCTAGTATTTCACCTTTTGATTAAATTAATATTTACAGTGTCACTTCTGTTTGTGTTGGCAGCCTTGGGTAGAATGGTTTACATCAGAAGTCATGAAGACTCCAATTGTTCGAGTTCCTGATCACAAACGATCATTCTTGCCAAGCAGGGTTGAGGCAAGGAAGGTAGCAAAGATGGTACATGCAATAAAGATGGGTTGGATGAAACCTCAGGAGGAGAAGAAAGAGAGTCACGAACCTAAATTTTTCATGTTGTGGCAAACAGATGAAGGAGTGGAGCATATGAGACGCATTCAAAACCATATTCCTGCTCCAAAACGTCATCTTCCAGGTCATGCTGAGTCGTATAACCCTCCACCTGAATACCTCTTTGATAAGAGAGAGGTAATTAGAATATAACAATTATCCATGTAAATATGGTATTTTCAAAAAACTTTTGCTACATAAATACAATTTCTTGTCATATTTCTCATGTAAAAGCATTGTTTTATCTACATTTTATTGCTGTTTTGAATAAGGTATAGAAATGATAGCGCTTATGAAGTGTTCTGTGTTTAAACAGCTTAAGGAGTGGAACAAACTGAGAACAGCACCATGGAAGAGGAAACTTCACTTTGTTCCCCAGAAATACAACTCCTTACGTTCAGTTCCAGCATATGATCGTTTTGTCAATGAGAGATTTCAACGTTGTCTTGATTTATACCTGTGTCCCAGAGCCAGAAAAATGAGGGTTTGTACTGTCTGTATGAGATATTGCTTTCATTCTGTCATCTATGCACACATGAAATGGCAGATGGCACTTTCTTTTATGGGTATTATCCATTGCTTTGGTTTAGAATTTAAACCTGTTTCCATTATCAGGCAAGAAAGAGGGGTGAAATGTTCCTACTCCATGATCGAGATGAGCTTGTTCTAAGGGGCCCAGCTGAGTGAACCCCCTCTCCCTATCTTTTACCTGATGACAGAAACAGATCCAGTTTCTGAAATATCATGTTTTTAAAAAAAACAAGATGAATAATGTCCATAAAAATAGCCATGTTTATTGTGATGCACCGTTGTTATAAACCTTCAGATTTAGTACTTATTTGTTGAACACTTTCCATGCAACAAGCTGAGTTTCTAGTCTTGTTTTCTTGTTACCAGTATGTTCTGTGTAATGTCTCATAAAACATTTTTCTCTGAATGTGTTTGGTCTTTGATTATATTAACTTGTGATCATTAAGGCTAAAAATGGGGTTATGTTACACCTTTAGAAACATGTAATGATTAGTGTGTTGGGACCTTATAAAAGTGTACTCTGTTTTGGTAGGTATTTCAGCTTGATAATCAGGAATCAAAATGTGTTATTGTGGTCATATCCAAAACTCTCTCTTATTCACTTTGATATGCTGAAATGGGATCTACAGTCAGGATGGAAATTACATACTTTACAGTGTGTTATTATTATATGTAATTTATTTAATTGTTTTTGATTTTGCAGTTGACTATTGAACCTGAGGATTTATTGCCTCAGTTGCCAAACCCCAAGGATCTGCAGCCATTCCCAACTGTTATGTCCATGGTCTATGAGGGTCATACAGATATGGTTCGTTCCATAGCTGTTGAACCTAAAGGGCAATATATGGTCTCTGGATCTGATGATCTAACTGTTAAAGGTAAAGATTTAATTGCATATTTCAATATTACATTTAAGATCTTAACCAGGGAAAATCATGCATATAGAGGTGAATACAAACAGCCAGTGAACTGTATTTCCCTTTGATCTCTTTGCTGTGTCAACATAAAAACATATCATTGATACATTAACAAAAGGGTATATTCATGCAATTTTCAGATTTTCTGTTTAATGTGTGTTTATATATATAAAAGCAAGGGGTCAAAAATCAGGTTTCTTTCCACTTGTCATGGACAAGCAGATGAGTGGATTTATTAAGCCTGGTAATCAGGAATACCAAAGAGACTAATAATTGCTTGACTTTCAGGAATTATGATATTTCTGGAGCAAGTAAGTGAGAGTGGGCAAAGACAAAAATTATGTATGCAAATTTTGCAACAAAAGCATTTGATGGGCCTAAATCAGGTCACTGTGAAGAAATGGAATGAATAAATTATGTGTGTATCTAAGAATTTTATATGTACAAGTAATAAAACTATTTTTTCCTGAAGGTTTTCATTTGTGGAGGTTTGTCGCTATATGCAAAACAGCTTATACCGGGTCTTCAGTTTATGCAGCAGCCGACATCAACAGAGCGCCGGCCGACCACGCAATGCAAGCACGACCGCTGCCGCATAAATTGAAGACTCAGTATTTGGTTAAATATGATACTGTATTTATATAGTCGTTATGTTGTTTCAGTATGGGAGATATCAACTGGACGTTGTGTTCGGACAATTCCTGTAGGTGGCATAGTGCGGTCAGTAAGTTGGTGTCCAAATCAGGCTCTGTCACTAATTGCTGTTGCAGCAGATCGTAAAGTTCTGTTGGTTAACCCTGGAGTAGGGGACCATTTGATTTGTTCTAAGACAGACTCATTACTGGATGAAGCACCAGAACAGGATGTTGTAGGTGAGGTTTAAACATTTATGTCATTGATATGTTCGTCCTTAACGCAGCTTCATCTTCATCATGCGTATATTTTGTGATCCAAGTCTCATTCCTACAAAATGCACACACATTTCTTGACATGGTTTGTTGGTTTGTATGATTCTTATTTGTTTATTTATGAAAATTCTACTAATAAACTTAGTAAGAGGCCCTTAGTACTAACTAACTAACATGGAAAAAAATATTATCTTGTAACTTAAGAAGGTACAGACTTTATTCTGTAGTTTCTTATTCTCTTCCAAGAAACCTCAGCATATATGTCTTTTGTTTTCATGTAATACGTACAAGATTTTAATGTGGGAGACAGCCTCCAGGAATGGAGTATAGCTGTGAATGTACTGAATATTAGTTGCATTAGGTTTTTGGTTGGGTGGAGAACTAACAGCCCCTCACCATAACTAGGATGTTATGAAATGTAACAGTGAACTTCGTTACTTTGGAATTATCTGGCTCAGCATAGGATCTGGTGTCAGTCTTGTGAACATGGAAGTGAAATTTCCGTTTTTATAAAAGATGGCAGTTTCTAACCTACTGAACTGAACAGTTATTAATGTCTTAAGTAGGAATGTGCTCTGTTTAGGTACTTAAGCTTCTAATACTGGTCTAGATGCTGGCTGCAAAGTGATAATGTGTTGCAGTAAAGCCTGTTTATAAAAGAATCTTAAAGGACCTGTACATATTTGTTTCAGGCTTGTTTCTATTTGAGACAGGTATTTCCTTTTACATGAAAGTAAATGTGTTATGTAGTACATACTCTGTGCATTTATGCTAAACATTAGACATAAAAAAAATTTACACTATCCATGTGTACTATACTGATGCTTGGTGTATGCTTTATCAATGGTTATTTTTTAGTTCTTTCTATTAGTTTTCTGTTCTTTTATACTCCCCGTGTTCTCCCATGTAAAGATACGTGGTTTCTCTAAGATTTTGTATCAACTAGTATAACATTACCATTTACATCTTACTTTTTCTCTCAGTGGTAGTTAATGGTTAAGAAAAATATTGTTGCTTTCTTTCCAGTGTCAGAAAGGGTTAAGACAGCTGTACAGTGGGAACAGGCCAGTGAGGACATCTGGAAGAATGGGATTCGTATCATAATCAGTCACTTCAAGGAAGTAAGACAGGTAATTTCTAGAAAAATGATAATGATTGTGGGATAAATCAGTCTACTGTGTTGATTGTTAATTGTAATTCATGATATTAGGTTGTTACAGTACATTTTAACATTTTTCTTTAGGTCACATGGCATGGGAAAGGTGACTATTTTGCTACTGTAATGCCTGAAGGACAAAATCGCTCAGTAGTAATTCATCAGTTGTCAAAGCGACGATCACAGGTACCATTCAGCAAATCGAAAGGTTTGGTGCAGTGTGTTCTGTTCCATCCTGTACGCCCATTCTTCTTTGTTGCAGTAAGTAAAATAACACCATTACTTTTAAATTGTCTTTATTCCAAACCTGTCCTGTTTGTCACAGGATGTCATATAATTTTAATTAAGTGTGTCTTGATCTGAGAGACAGTTGCAGTTTCTCTAGGCTTGCCTTGCCATCTCCAATACAATTTGTGTGCCAGGAGTACACGTTCAGAATAAATAATAGCGTCCTTTCTACTGCAGTGGCAGTGTTAATAATTTGTAACATTTGTATGCAGAAACAACAGTATTAACCACTGTTTTCATAATTTGTCTTACATGAAACACCTTTTATTCCCATTTATAATTACTGTATTTATTTGAATATAAGATGGGATTTTCTTCCTAATTTGGTATGCAGAAAAAGTAAGAATTGTCTTAATATAGATCACCAGTTACTGAAGCAGTGCATGTATATTTTTCAGAACAATATTAAATAGTGACTGGGAAGATCAGTCTAGCTCAGCTTTAATTTTTGTTATGGTAAATTTAATTTTTGAGAAGAGTGATTATCTTATGTTCATATAAATATTTCATGGTTGTCTGAGGTTTGATGTTCTCATTGTGGTGAGTATGTTGGTTGTGGTTTTCTGGGTTGTGATGCTGTAAGAGCGCACAGTGTTACAACCCAGAGGATGTGGTATGTTCCAGATGTTAAGATATTCTTGTCTCATTACCTTCTTGTGCTCTTCCCCCTTTCTTTCTGCATGGTATGAGTTTATCTTGTAACACTTTCAGAAATAAAGAAGCCATTCAGTGATTTGTTTGTTCATGGTTTTCTGCATTGATGTGATTCACTGCTTGGAATGTTTTATTAATGTTTCTTGGTGTTAAAGTGTCATTATTTTTGGAATCTTGAACATGCATCCTACCATCATTGTGCAAAACCATTGTGTATAACTAGTTTGTTTCTGTATTTTAGAAGTGTAGAAGGAATTGGAATAATAATATGTTCTTATTTATCATATTTTGCAGACACAGAAGATTGTTCGGGTCTATGACTTGGCTAAGCAGGAATTAGTGAAAAAGTTACATTCAAATTCTAAGTGGATTTCATCTATTGCCATCCACCCAGGTAATTCCTCTAAGATATCTCTTTATTGTAATTCTTGTCTACAGTATTGAGCAACTTTATAAATAACGATTTTTTTTGTTAAAAATGCATTTGGGAAATTGTATTTTTATTCTCCATAAATTAATCTGTAACTTAATGTAGGTCTGTAGGACTAATGGGCAGATAAAATGTACAGAACTTGGATAACTATTACACTGCAGAACAGTAATTGAGTGCCATAGAACATGAATTATTATTTTAAGAAAATTTATCATATGTGTATATTCAAAATGCAGATTAATAGGGCAAACCTTTCAGATTTGAGTTTTGCATATTGTTAATTTTTGAATACTTTGTTCTAGTACCAGAGATAAACTGTTAAAATCACTCTAGAGAGTGTAATGTTTTACCTACCAAAACTCCAAATGCACATAAGCTAGAATTACATTGCCATTTTTAGCAAACTGCAGAATTGTTACCACAGTGCCAAAGATTGGCCTCTTTTTATTCAGTAGAAAAGAGCACAGAACACAGTGGTTAACTGTGGTAATTAGAGTTTCCCTAACATATGGCACAATTAGTATTCTGGAAATAGAACATGCTTTTGCAGATCAGAGATTTGGATTCACTGTCATATTAGATGAATATTTATTTGTAGGTGGAGACAACCTCTTGGTTGGAACATATGATCGCAAGATGTTGTGGTTTGATCTAGACCTCTCAACCAAACCATACCAAACATTGCGTCTGCATGGAACAGCAGTGAGAGGAGTAGCATACCACAGGCAGTACCCACTGTTTGCATCAGGGTCAGATGATCGTAGTCTTATTGTTTGTCATGGGATGGTTTATAAGTAAGTAAAATGTCCTTTCATAGATGAAGTGTTCTTACTGCTTGCAATACCAGTGATACCTCCTCTGTCATAATCCTACAGGAAAAGATTTGATGATCACACAGCAAATTTCCAGTGTTGCCTTAGCTACTATATCTTCATTACAAGTCACCCCGGAAACTGCGCAAGCTACCAATTATGTTGATACCTAGTCCACTCTTGCAGATTAATTCTTGATTGTGCATGTTGCCAAGCTGAGTAGTGTGTTGTTATGTAATATGATTCAGACACCAGCAAAGTTTATGTTTGCACTTGTGTAGAAATATATTCAATGTAATCATTTGGTTGTTCTCATAGTGTGGTAGACACAAGGTCTCTTTTAATGGTGGGCAAAACATAGTTTAATATGAGAAATTATATTAACTTACATTGCATACAAAAACCTTTATTTTTCTTTTGTCTGGGTTACAGTGTGCTGCAAGTTATTACAGAACTGTTGGTTCAATTTTTTTACAGCACAGTTTATCCTATGCTGTGCCTCTTAAATGCACTGTTTTCTGACATTACCAGAGCCAATGCCCTTGAAATTTTAGTTCTGTAGAAATAACAGTGTTAGTTTTGTTATCATGACTACCCACTTTAAACAAGTGTGATATGTACAGTATTTAATTTCTGCTCTGAATATGATGTAAGGAGTTGCAGTAATCATACATGTGCTGGATATTTCCTATTTGTTTTCAGTGATCTTCTTCAGAACCCACTGATTGTACCACTCAAGAGGTTAAGCAACCATGAGTCCTACAATGATTTCGGGATATTTGATGTAATTTTCCACCCAACACAACCTTGGGTTTTCTCCAGTGGAGCTGACAAAACCATACGTCTCTACACATGACACCATAGTGACACGTAATGTAAAAGGTAATAACAAATGGAAGGTCTGCATACTAATTAAGGTATTGTCCCTTCTGTGAAAGAATTTGTAATTCCTTCTATAAAATAAATTACAGTTTGGGCTATTAGCTCTTTTTGCTTTATTACATTGGTAGTGTCAGTCTTATGTGCTAAGTGGTATAATACAACCAAAGTTGCACAGAAATCATCAAATTATGACACTTCTGTGCAGCAAATTCTGTTCACCACATTCTCAGACTTATTGCAGACATAACCCACTGAAAGCATCAGCCCATGAAGATGTATGTGGTAATGGAGGCAAAGTTCCACACATTCTTAACTTTGGCACTAGATGCAGCTGAGGTGTCAGCTGTCATATGATATAAAATTACTACTTGTAAATACTTCTCCAAACATCTTTCTTTGAGTAAAATTTGGTTTTGGGTTAATACTTGTTATTTGAGAATATTAAATAATAATTAAACTTCATTAATACACTGTACAAAATATATTTATATATGATAATATGGACTGCATTGGTCCCGCGATCTGAGGCATGGACCTCATGCGCCTGGCTGCTGCGACCATGGGTTCGAGTCCCACTCAAGGCATCTTTGGTTGTCTGCGTCTTTCTGTGTTTGTATAGGTAGAAGCCTTGCGGATAGGGCTGATCACTCATGCAAGGAGTTCTACCACTGTCCAAAAAATAGATCAATCATAAATCCCCAAGAGAGGTAAAAACACAGACCCTGCAAATGCGAATGAAGAAAAAAATATGAGAATATGAACTGTGTTTATTTTTAAGGAAAACTTCAAATGAAGACATAATATGTGTATCTAATAGAACATCATCTTGGCCTTGTAATAATTCTAACTCACTCCACAAAGAAGATTCCTTTTCACAAGTTGGTATTATGTTCAGTAAGTCAATAAATTCCCTGTCTTTATGGAATCTGAAGTCCAATACCGTGTTCACAATTACCCAGCACTGGTCCCTGAGCCAGATTAATTTCATCTGCACCTTCCCACTGTATTTCCATAAGATCTGTTTTAATATTATCCTCCAGCTGTGCCTAGTCTTCTGAATGGTCTGTTCTCTTCAGGCTTTCCAACAAAAATTACATTTTGTATGCATTTTTCATCTCCCCTATGCACTACATGTCCCAGACATTTCACCCTTTTTGACTTATTTTAGTAATTGGTGAAGTTTACAAATTCAAGACCTCCTCATTATGTCATTTTCTCCAACCTTCAGTCACTTCATCCCTCTTCTGGTCCAAATATTCCCCTCAGCACCCTATTCTCAAAGACCGGGTCTTCCTTTCACTTGAGAGATGAAGTTTCATGCCCATACAAAACACCAGGCAAAATTATTGTTTTTTATCTTTCTGTTCCATTGTGTAAACATTGACTTTTCGTTCAATTAGGGACTGAATCTATTAAGAGCAGTTTCAGTCAGTGGTACAAAATATGAAATAATGCATGTTGTCCTTTGTGGTGAAGTATCATGATTGTTTCTTTAGGTGGTTTTGTTTTTTGAGGGACAGGATATATATAATATAATTTATCATTATCACAGTAATTTATTAACACATTGAACAGTAATTTGCTATGCTGTGTTAACCTTGTAATATGTATCCAGTTTTGGTATTAACTGCAGGAGGTTTAAAAACAGTTGCTGGGTTTAATGAAATTTCTTTCATAGTTGTAGCATTCACTGGGGAACAGAATATCTCAAGTTGGGATCTGTTTAATATTAAATGGCAAAACAGAAAAAATGATCCACTTATTGAAAAAATGAGGTTTGATTTCCAACTGCTGAAAATAAAGGCTATTCTTGAATTGCACATAGTTATATTCTCTGTTTCACAACAAAATATTAAAAGTTCTATCAGTGCATTATTTTTAATGAACATTAAAAAAATGTACATTCATTTTAAATAAGCAGTCTCCACCCCTGAAGCATTAAATTATTGTATTTTCTGGGGTATAAGATACATTTTTTACTGGAAAATACTGCCTAAAAATGAATATGTCTTATGGTCTGAAGGTATAGCTGGTACTTTTCATAAAATTTGGGTTCATCTCATTCTCTGATGCATCTTGTAGTCTAGAAAATGTGATATTAAGTAGCCAAGAGTCCAACTTCACTTCTTGTTTCTTTGCATCCTGCTGCTTACTCATTTAAAATATAACAACATATATCCTTTAACAAGCCTAATTTAGTTGCCTCTTGAAAAATGCAGACTTGTGGAATGAATCTGATGCCTTCTAAGGCATATAACTTGACTGACTACTGCCTGATGTGGTCCACACATTGTTCACATTGTTACCTTCACACCTGTTTTTTGGAAGATATGTGCACATAATTCCATTCTTACAGTCTTGTCCCATCCTCATTCTAACACTAGTTTAGTTGTCTTTCCATTGACTTCACGATGCAAACCATGGAAAAGTGAAAATTCTCGCTTGATGTAAGCAAACAGGATGTCTGTCACAAGGAAAATCTGGAAAAAGCAAACAATGCTTTAGTACTTATTAGACTGAACCTAAGCATATAATTTTCAAACATTTAACACTTGTGTAAAGGTATACCACATTTAAGTACCAGACAGGGCAGGGCTATTACAATTCATAAGCAATACGAAATGCCATTGTTTTTTAACCAGATCGAACCAAACAATGGGAGACATGAACTGCAAATGCTACTCATGAGTATGGGACACATGACAAATGAGATTTTTAGTAGGCTTTGGTAGAACTTTTTAGCTAACTAGTAGCACACACTCCGCTTCTTCCTCCATTAGGGGACATTCATCATGCTCATGGACAACTGCTTGAGTGCCATCTAATGCTAAACTGATGACTGTTAGATAACTCATGCAATTATCATATTTCATCTTAATTCGATAGGAGTGATGTTTGAAACTTTGGGAATGGCCTATTGTAATCAAGAAGACAAAAATATTAAGAATCCCTGGACTATACCCTGCAGGTGCTTCCAATTTGTTACATATATATATATATATATATATGTATATATACAGATTAGGAATGGGTTTTCATTTTTTTTAAACTAGAGAGGGGATCTCATACTTACTTGGGCAGTTGCAAATGCAAGTGTAACCCCAAAGTAAAAGTTTGCATTTGCAGATCGTGAATAAATCCAGAGATGCCATACAACTGGACCCATCACAGATGTACTAAGGAAGGAACAGCCAACAACAAATCCTTGCTGCATATCTATAAGGTGAAATTAAAACGTTCCACTAAAAGCACCCAGAAATTAGTTCAAGTGACATACTAATATTTCAAAACAAACCTGAACTCACACTTAAACAGGTGCTTCCACATGGGGAGGAGAGCGAGGTAGAAGCCCACATCTCCAAGGGTAGGATATGACTTAAATATTGCTGTGAGGGCTGTCAAACTTGTAGCCAGCAACATGGGTTCACCGTGAAAGCGGAGAGTGAGAGGAATTAAATATAATACAGTAGCGTTGATCTGAAATGCACATATAAAGAGAAGACGGAAGTTCTCGAACATCTCCGTGAAGAAATACCAGAACAAACCCACGTTGGGTTGTAAGTCTGGAACATTTAGACTGAAACAAAATATTAATAAAAATTATTTTCACATATATTTTAAATCACTAAGATGGTACTTCCAAAGCAATGTATTCATAATAAGTAGCAGCTGCTATGAAGCCAATAATGCTTTCATTTCATATTGGAAGCACTATTTAAAAACTAAACTAAGTCACAGTATTACCTACCTGACAGGTTTTAGTTTTGTCATCAACATACTGATTATTCAGTAGTGTGTATTTGATTTATGAAGGAAAATGTTCAAGAATGTGTCTGTTTAATGGGTTTATTGAGGTCAAATTCTGTCCTGTTTCCTTTCAGGAGGAACTACAAGCCTCCTCCTCACTTTTATTATATATATGAAACCCCAGAACTTTTACAGTAACTAAGAGACATTCCAACCAGTGTTAACCTTTATTATATTCTTTCATGCCTTCCTGAACAGCAAATTATGACACAAAGTGTGATACACATTTTTTGTTTGTTTCCAATTTCTATAAAGCTGTCACGTCCAAGTGACAATCAGGGGAACAAGATTTTCAAAAAGTAATGTTTCAACAGTCAATGGTACTTTTAGTGAAAGCAAGTGGTATACATAAAAATGATCATTTTGAAGGATTACACAATATGATAGAGAAATAAATACTTTACCATAAAGTTCAGTTTGGTGATTGCACATGGAAATTAGAAACACGGTATCCTGATTAATCTTATTACTGCACAATTCTTCAGAGTGGATGTGAGATGGATCATGACAGCATAGCATATCAGAAGAGGACTAATATGGAGTCTTATTTGTATTCTGTACATACATGAAACCATGAGTTGCATGAAGAAATTCCCAGCCACCAGCCAGCTTTAATGATATATACAGCAACAGATGTAAAGCTGTTATGAATGTAACAGCAGTGAGAATGAAGGAACTACATCGTAGAGACCGTCTGCTTTCTGCTTTGGCAATGTAAATTGATGCTGGTACAAGCAGTATAACTGGATACAAGGACTGCAGTGTTGCTAGTGCTAATACACTGCAGCAAGCAAGTCTTTTACCTAAAAGAAGATATTATGTTAATTTATACAAAACTGGAGATTTTTACTGTTCATCTGCTTAAGTAAGTTAATAATATATGCTCTTATGAAGTAATATGAAATTAATTTCTGAGAGCAAAAAATTAGATATAAAATAATTTAAATGCAATCTTATGGTTCAGTAATAACAGATGAAAGAGTATTCATGATATAAAATAATTAATATCCAATGCTTAGACATCAGGATGTGACTACACAATTTTCTTAATACCAATATAATTCAGCATGTGCTTACATCAGATTGTTCTGGAAAAAATGTGCAAGCTAATCCATGATAGAAGGCTTCTGATGGGTAGAAATATATAAAATTTCTGCTACAAACAGATCATTTAAGGTAAAAGTGTTTTAATAACATTGTGCCAACTTTCCAGTCAAATGAAATATGAAGACATATGTGGGATGAAATGAGTTATGGTTTGTTTTAGGAACCTACTTCAGTAAAGGTAAATTTATCCCTGGTGCTTAACTAAGCACCATGTCAAGTAGACATATGGGGGAGTGGATGTATCATTTCACATATTCTTAACCTTTACACTAAATGGAAGCAAGTGGTCAGCTTCATACCACACCTGCTCCATCCCCAAGGAGAAAAACCCAGTACCCACTGGATAGGGGGCTGATGGACCCCAGAGCTGTTCTGGATATCAAACCCTGGTCACCCAGCATGTACTATATTCATTACTGACTCTGCTATTCTGGCTCCAGAACCTACTTCATGTGAGGGACTAAGGACAAGTACAGGTAGTCTTACAAGGATATGTGATCCTGATTAGGATTTGAATAGAACACCTTTTTAATTAGAAGCAAGCGCTAAAAATTATGCAGACTGTCACTGTTATTTACTTGATATAATGGAATATTAACTACACAACAGAACCAAAATTCTCTAAAACTGATTGTTTACAGTGTAAATAAATGGAAGCAAACTGAATCCCACCAAGATTTTGTTATAATGAGACATCTATGTAAATCTGGGACAATTGGCAATCTCATATTTTTATTTGGGGCATTCCCCATAAATCTGGGAATGAAATGAAAACTATGAATTCAATATTACTGTTACATCTTTATTTATTCAGTATCTAATTTTCAGGATTGCACCATGGACATTACAGCCTAATATGTGTTAAATTACAGTTACAGTCTGAAAAACTGTTAAGTTTATTATGCATTGGACATTTTGAAACACACCATTACATGATACCTCAAGTATGGACTTAAAAGAATTACATCTTACTTCATATTCTGAGGTGAGATTTTAAAATAAGATGTGAGAACTAAAATGCTTTTAGATCACATTTAAGAAGATTAATTTTTGACCAACTAACTCCGCAGAGAAGAGTAATTTTTGAGAAGCCAATGAAGCTCATGTATATAGTAAGTAAAAAGATAATTCTTCTCTTTCTGACAAATAAAAAACTTAGGTAAAATAAATAATGCAGAGGAACCTATTAAAACAAACCTTTTATCATTAATAAAAATGTAAATGCAAGACAGAGATTAGCAAATACTGTTGTTGTCTGACTAATGCAGCTGAATATGATATATGGGTTGAATAAGTATGCAGATGCCACATAAACTGGTGGCAACACAAGGTCTGATTGTTTTAGAAGAAGTGTTTCTGCATCTTTGGCATACTTTTCTTTCTCTCTCATTTGTCTTGAAAACTGAAAACAAAAGTGGTCAACATTATAAGATGTAATGTTAATCTAACACATTATAAATATTTAAATATTCATGCAGTTCACTTTACTTCTCAATTTCAAGATAATGTATGACTCGTCTATAAATTAACTTTAAATTAAATTCAACTTTATCAACATACCAGTTCACTCATGAAAAGTTGTGCTGTATGGTACAACACATGTGCAGTAATTAGATCACAAACAATGAAGATGAAACCTGTCAACTGTGGTATATTACTTATCATCTTGTGAAATACAAAAAGTCCCAAAGGTGTTTCGTGGAAATTTTCACCCAGATATGGATTTATTCCTTCACTGTACAAGTAAGCACCTTCAGTTACTGGGAAAAGAAAATATGTTTCAAGGTAAAGTCTGTCCTGTAGGAATTGTAATCACATTGATGCATCAAGTTTAAGTTGTGCTTTCTACTGAATGCTGCAAGAAAAGCAAACAAATTGACAGATGCCAGGTGATAGTAACCAATATTAATGTAATTTTACTCAAATTACTAAGTACATCCTATGCAGATTATCCAAATGCATATGTAAACAATTACCAGACATGCACTGCACCTTAATTCAAAGGGGGTACGGAGAAGCTTGTGCAACTCATTGCCTGAGAGATTAGGTGCAAATCAGGTACTGGTAAGATACCTGAAAGATGCTCACATTAAAGCAAATAAGCCAGTTCTAAATTCAGAATGAAATCAAGATAATTTTATGGTATAATATGATGCACAACTTCCAGTACAGAATCAGTCTTCAATTATCATAATTGCAAGAAACAAAGATTTATAAATGAAGTCACTGTTAAATAACACATCTAAGTAATGAAAACTGGGAGTCAGTATTAAACAGCCTTAATACAGGTTAAAAATTCAACACATTCCTAAACATCTTAAACATCTTTGAAGCATGTTTCCCCACCAGAACAGTGAAAAGGATATCTGAAAATAATGAGTGTACTACTACAGGCATCAAAACATCCTGCACACATGATACATGTAAGGAATAGTGGTTCTGCTTTCTTGTACAATTATTTTTGATATAATACTGTAGTTGACTGTTACTGTCATAACTATGTAACTGATGTGTGTTAAAGTATTTGTGCTATGCCATGTTCTACATTTATAGATTAGGCCTACAAAGGTTCTATGGAATGTAATAAATTTTATTCTATTCATATATATTACCCTTCCTCCATGAATTTAATGGTGATGAAATCTCAACACGATCTCCAATGGTCTGTTTATAATCCGAATTAAGTAACCAATACCGTATGTAGCCAGCAACGGCGTATCCCAAACACATCAAATTATCCATATGCTGTCTCGGTATACGTTAACGAAATCTTAGGGTAAGGGTAAGAATAGACAGAAATGCACTCGAAGGCCGTAATTACTACAATGGGTTAGTTTTCATATAGTTATAAAATATACTAATCATATCCTCTTGTTATTACACACACCCTCCTACATTTCTATACCCAAACAAAACACTGTAGGAAGCGCAGAGTCAGTGCTGGTAACGGAGTGTGTGTAAAATCCTCATAAATCAACTTTTGAAAACCAAAAAATACGCAAACTTGATCCGAACATAATTAATTTGTAGTACAGATTTAACTTAAGAATTGAAAGGATTTCTATATGGATTACACAAAAGTTCCACAGGTGTTCTTTACGCAACACACTACCTTTATTTTCTTAAACGTATATAAGAATAGTAATTTGTAACAAAAGTACCTAGCATTTATATTAGTTTCATACAATCATAATAGATGACTCGTTAAAGTTTACGGGATGAAAATTCTTTTTGTGCCCAACAGTAATGCAAATGATCGAAATATTGTCTTAGTGATAATCTGTGTCCACGACATTCTACAATTGCATAACTGCATCCATTGTACTTCTACTAACACGTACAGATTATCCCCGTGGACAAGCTCGAACGTCCGGCATGCATCTTCTGTGAACAATAGCTTCATAATTATCTGTCTTGGTTATCTGTGCTTTACTTCTTCCTATGGCGGGAATTAGGGCATGGAAGTTCAAATTAAAATTGTTTCCCCAATTTTTTTCCCTCGCTTTGGCTCTTGAAAGTATATTATGCAGACTTTTTGCAGTTACTACCAACATTTTGAAGACAGTGAAGTGTGTTAAAAAAGTGAAATATTGTAGAGTTGGATAATTGTGACAAATATTTTTGGGCGTAGTTCCCGGATCTAGTTTTCCTGATAACCGATTATGACTCAAAGGTAAATAGATTTTCTATAATTCTATCACGTTCTTAACTGCTACTCAAAGAATTCGCGTTCCAATACAATTGTTTTGAAATTACGAACGCAGGTTGACTTTAACTTATAAGATTGAATTCTGCAAGAAATTAAGTTTTGTGTGCAAAGTACAAGATCTGTAGTGTCAGCTTTACGGTATTGTCCGTTATGTATGCCTTTTTTACAGACGTAGTTGGTTAATGTGAAATAAGTGTGGAATTTAGAATATTACATAACAAGGAGCTGTATGAATTGTACAGGTCACCTAGCATAGTGAAAATAGCGAAATCTAGGTGTGGGGGAAGAGTTTTGGCAGGGAGTACTTCTGGAAAATGACCACTGGCAGATCAAGAAGGAGATGGGAATATATCAAGATAGATCTTAAGGAGGTGGGCTGTAAGGATGGTAAATGGATAGTCAACTCAGGATCGAGTCTGGTATTGGGCTTTGGTGTTGTACCTGCAGGTTCTGCTACCAGGGATTAGTAGTAGGTTAATGTTTAACTCTGTAAATTTGATTAGTTTTGAATAATTCACGCACCCTTCATGTGAAGTAACATAAAAACAAGTCCCTAGAAGAGAAATTGAAGTGGAAAAAGACTAATGTTTGATTGAAGTATTTCAAACTGAAATTCAGTCACACAAGAGAAGCAAGCAAAATTTTAAAAAGTTAACAATGTTATTAACTAAATTAAACACACCCAACCAGTAAAAATCATTTGTTATGAAAGCTCGAACAGGCCAAGACCCACCCTGGGTTGTAGCGCCAATGATGATGATAACTAAATTAGTGCATTCATTGTACTCAAATTAACATACCTTTATTGTATTTATAAAAAAACACATTTAATGCAAGTTAAAGTAATATTTTCAACAAAAAAACATTAATGAATTAAACATACTATATATAAAACATGCATATAAAATAATCCAGCTGTATATTGCTCTACTCATAGAATGTTCATAGTTAAAAATCTTTTAAGGATACACAGTTTAAAAGTTGAGTATCCATAAGAAAATGGAAACATCTCGATAACATGATTATTGTAGGTATATATTCTTAAAACACATATAGGCAAAATTGTAGCTTAATGCAAGGAAACTCTGTTTCATTTTAACTTTCAGTACAGTAATATATACCATCAAGAACAGCGGAAACTAGATTGAGGTTTGTATATACTATAATGAAATTATCCAACAAATGTTAATAAAGTATTGAAAACTGGAATTTTATGGGAAGGTGCACATTTTACATCATTTCCAAGTTATATAAGAATGATATTACATTTATAAGTTATTTTAGATAATAATCTTGGTAGCAATTGTTGAAACATTAAAAAGTCTTGATAAATGCCTTATAATGCTTCTTATCATACTAATACAGTATTACATTTGATACTTTTTTATGAATCTGTATAAAAAAATGTATGAAAATATGTCATCAGTCAAATTGTTACAAGTAAATTGGTCTCATGAGAATGGTACAAAGCAAGTAGTAAATATCAAGGAGGTGCTTTTAACAATAGAATCTAGCAGTAGAATCTAATGTTGATTTGTGATGTCATGTTCAATCAATTTTTGCAGTCAGAACTGGAATTTTAACTTTAAGCTCCAGCACCATTTTTTTATTTCATCTCCAGTGCTAAGTAAAATTAAAATTCTTATAGTTTAAAAGATGTGAAGAAAGGAAAACAGGAAATTTATATGATAAGGATGTCCAGCTCTGTTGTAATCTTAAATATGAATTATGAAAAATAATTGTTGAAAACAGATACAGTCAATCATATACATACATTAATTCTCTGATGCTTTTCAAATAATCAGCTCATGTACTTCTCATACATAGTTGGAAATATTCAGAGACCAGACAAATCATATTCCGTGTCACTTGATTTGTAGGTTATTTAATGATGTTCAGCTTCATTATATTATTTTTTCTTACAAATGAGGTATACATGATGAGTAACCTGGTAGGAACAGAATATATTACATAGTTCTTGTAAAATTAATGAGGTTTAATTTGAATTTATTAATTTGTCTTAAGTATTTAACAGCACAGTTTACATCAGATCACTTGTCATTGTCAGTATTGTAAAGATATTATGCTGTACCATATGAAGATCATTTCAGAATTTGAGTAGAATATAATCAAATTAAATAATTTATGACCTGTTTATAATATCAAATATTATTGGAATACCTCTTTATTTCTCTAAATTTCCATGTTACTATACTCTACATTTGAAATTATACTGATTGCCCATAAATTTGGCAGTGGTTGAATGAGCAAAGTTTATTATTACTCCTTCCTATTTACCAAATTCTTATGAGAAAAAAAAGTTCAGGGAAATATACCCAGTTCCATATATGATGGACATTTGAATATATGGTTATAATAATTTGACACTGATAAAGCATGCAAAAATTCTTTTTGTTGCCCAAGCCTTAATTTATAGCCTATATGTCCAGATCAGAGAACAATGTTATTCGATCCTTAGTATTAATATGCTAGCAAATCATTCTTGTTTGCA
>NW_019059978.1:225585-251827 GCF_000696155.1 Zootermopsis nevadensis | reverse complement strand
GGCCCCCCCCCCCCCCCGGATTCGCTATAAAAGACGGAAAAATCACGGAAACTGCAGTTACATAATCGGTAATCAGCTGAGATTCGAAATGCCGGAATGCGAGATGCCTCGCAGTTAGGGTTGCTCTTTTTCCTAAAGCCAGCCTCGCACCAAAGCCTGTCATTTTGGCTAAGAAAAAACAGAATTAAAACTTGATATATGAAGTGGATGAGCCCAGAACTGTTTTGGATTGTGGGGCGTCACAATCAGCAAAATGCCTTTTACCGCCGAGGATGTATATGATACAGCAGTTATTTTATTCCTTACTTCGCGGAGAGAACAAGTGTTCCGAAAATATTTCAACATATGAAGGATTATGTAATTGGAGGATTTAGGGTATTACAACGTTAAGAAAGTTATGATTTATACAAGTCGTCTAGTATTGATAGGGTAGAGAAATGATGTTGCTACAAGATGAACACGTAGCTCGGAAGGCTGAAACAAGAAGTACATACAAAACTTTGTTGGGGGAACCTGTTTGAAAGCTGTAACTTTGAATACCAGGAAGGAAGTGGGACTGTAACATTGAGATGGGTCATTAGGAAATAAGTTGAGATTTGGAGGAACTAACAGAGTATCTGTCGTATTGGATTTGGTATTAACGGCGTTGAACTTCGGGTTAAACTACCAGAGAGTTAGTGTAAATTAAACACAAGACTAATACGAGTTCCTTTTGAAATATTCATGACAGAATCTGTGCAAACAGAACGGAATTGGCGTAGACCTATTTGCAAATTCATCATCCAGACTGGCAACTTCTCTGACAGTAGTGTATGTCGTGCAGTGTAGACACGCTTCTTCAGGCATACACTCATGTCTTGTTAATTCCAAAATCAGTTAGTCACCGTTAGATTTGACATATATTTTAAAACAAGAAGTCTGTATGCTTGAGAAACAACCCCTTCGTCTTAATTTCTTAAGCCTGTGCCTTATAATTTGCCTTACATGTTTTGAAAAATTTAACGATTACAAAATTTACTGTCTTTGTCCTGCCACAAAGCCTCAGCTTTTGTAAAAAAATGTTTTGGGAAGTATAGGTAAATAAACATACTAACGCAATTAATTTCAGAAACAAACTAGATAACTCATGGGTGTGCCAGTGTCTTATAACTCAGGTGTTGAGAAACTGTCATGTCTTCGGCATGTTTCTTTAAGGTGCCATGTGTCACGGCAGCACTCGTTCAATTTGTATGTGAATCTGTTCTCAGAGAGATCTTTCCGTTCAGGGGAAACTTGATTATAACATCACAACCACCCACTCTGATTCTGCCCACACTTCATCTCCGCTTATTTCGTTTCACACTGCTGTTTTCTCAGGATGCTGCCACCAATTTCGATTAATTTGTTCTTCCCCTACTAAAAATCCGATACTTAACTGCGCGATTTTCTTAGTTTATATTAACTTCATATGTCTCCAATGGTTTCCGACTATAATTCTGCATTTCTACGTTTCTTATCTCCCCCATGCGTGCGACACATGCCTTACCATTGCACTGTTTGTTTGAATGATTTCAAATTGAGGTGAAGCGAGTGTGGGAAGTTTAATTTATCCGGATGACGGAAATTAATCATGTAAATAATGGGTAGATTCAACTAAGTCTAGATCCAGTACTGTGTAAAAATTTGACACTGGTGTATTCAGAATGCAATTCGGCAACAACAAAGGGTAAGACAGCCCTTCAGTTAGGATCACGTAACACATGCCATAAGTGCTGTTAGTACCACCCCTGGCACCTGTCATCGACCAATCGAAATTCAGCGTGACGTCAGCAGTAACAGTACTCATACCGGTACAGTATGTGTATGAAGATTTTCCCCTTCCATCAGTAGGCATCATCACAATCCCTCCCCCCAAACCACTCGGTGCACCCACCCGCCTTACCCTTGTATTGATTCGACGTTTTACCCACCCTCTTCACGTTCTCCCTTCATCCCCCTTTCCACCTCGTCCTACAACTGCCTCCCACCCTCATCCTCAACACCACAGATCAATAATACTGTAGAAAATGTTCATCCACCCCTACTATACCCTCTACAACCCCCCTGAGCCCACCCTATACCACCCACACCCACCCACTCATCTTTCCCCTTTCCTGTTTCAACTACCCTCTTCCTGCTCAACTCGCTTCACCCTCATCCACCCCCACAGTCTGTCCATTTGGGTGCCCCTTCCCCCGCTGCTGCCACCTAGTTGCAACTCATCTAACCTCGTCGTCGTACTCGGGGGTGGTGAAGCCCCAGCCTTGGTTCTCAGCCCTTTCCTTTTACAAATGTATGAAGAAGACGGGAACGACGACTGCCCGCACTTCCAGGATATGGTCGCAGTCCGGGAAGTTCACGGCACAGGAGTCGCAATATTCGGTTCCGAAGTCTTGATGAATATGCAGAGTTCGTGCCAGGATCTCCAGCAGCCGATTTTGTCGACATTCGTTTCTGATGTTGTAGGTTCGAATACTGCTCATAGTAGAAGACCTGAGTTACTCACGGCAAAGAGCAAGATGATGGCTGTCTTACTGGTTGTAGTACCATGTAGTCTGGTGGATACTGACCGACATTTGAAGGAGCGTATTGCCTCCATTATCAGCGGATATTGGCACATTACTGACCGTAGTTTCAAAAGAGTTTACTGCCTCCACACACGCACGCATGCTAGCCTTTCTTTGAAGTAGATGGGGAACGTGTCTCTTAGTGTTTTCGTCAGACCGATCAGAATTATCCGGCGTGAAATGATAACGCATTTAAAAGATTCAAATGATTCCAGATTATTCGATAGAGATTTCACAGAATGAAGAACAAGTTTTTCTATTGAACCCAGTACTCTAGGCAAAACAATGACCGATCATGCACATTTGCCTTTCTTGCTTCCAAGAAACCGTTCATTACCTTTGTACCGACAGTTTCCCAGTGCTGGAGACGCATATCCAAAGGCAATCTTTATTTGAGTGCTTGAAGTTTGAAGGTTTCTGACGTTAGTGCAACACATTTTGTTGTTTTTTGGACTTATGCATCGTCTGGGAGTTTTCAAACCACAGCGTTCCGGAAGTTGGATATACCTCCTCCTTCAGGTGAAAGGAGGGCAAAAGGCTAATTTGTTGAGCCCCCTGACCGAGCTAGTCTCATACCTGACCTAGCTCTACCAGGGGACCTCTTCTTTCTCCTGAAGACGGAAGTAGAACCAAGAAGAATGACAACTGCTGTTTTCAAAGAGGATTACGCAGAATTCAGAAATAAGATCGTTATTTAAATGCTATTTTCGGATTGTCGTTCGTTTCAAATAGCGGGGTGTCACATTTATGAAGAGCGAGCTAGATCATTTCTGTGTTTTGCGATTACTTAGACCAGGGATCGTCAACCTTATGCCCGTAGGCAATGTGCCCTTGAAAGGGTACTGGGGTTACCCACGAGGATTTTAGAATATTCACAGTTTTAAATGTCAACGTTGCAAGAACACAGTCATATAATTATTTCAATTCGCGTATTTTTGTTTGGTAGATTCATACGGTGCCCACTGTAGATAATAGCCATTTACTAATTGCCCGTTATCCAAAAAGGATGACAATCCCTGATGTAGACCCTTACCGAAGAACTATATATTTGGCCGGTACCATATTTGTATTCTACAGAAGGATCTACAATAAACAGTGCTGCAGTTATCATTGGCACTCGAAATACCCATGCTTTGAAATGTAATCGAAATTTTACATGTGTAGCAAATTGATTCGTCTTTAAAGACAAGTTTTGTGAAGTGAGTACGCTAAAGACAAAAAATAAAATATCTACGAGAGATTTAAATTACTCAAGATCGTGTCCTACAGAGTCGTATTAGCAATATTGAGCCTTCAGTATCCATTAGCAAAGAGATTATGTGTTAGAACAGTTAGATGAATACTGTCAAATATGCAGCCAACTGTGTCGGGCTTAGAATGTGGAAGTACACCCACATCAATTGACCGTAAACGATGAGAGTTGATAACTACTCGCGAACCCTCTCGTGCAGATTCGGGAAACAAAACAGATGTACGAGGTGTCACAGGTTCAATATGAAAAAATCGTCATCTGAAACTTTCTTTAACATTCTGTATGACACATCTTCCTTCATCGCGTGATCTTGGTTGGACTAAACAGGATCAAATAATCCATTATTAACTGGCGAATCCTAGTCGTACGGAAATGCAGTGTTACTAAATCCCCGCAAGAATCACACCGCAGTGCTGAAGTGCTTTAGTAACTACTAGCCAGATCGGAGCATTCGACACTACCAGCAGCAATGGCGCTACATTGCGCTGCTGTCTTAGAGTTATTAAACGAAATAACACAAAGCAGGGGAGATATTACCGGCCCAATAGGTTACGAATGTCCACTTACCCGTGTACGCAGAGCAGTGACCAAAAACGCCGAAGGCCGGATTTGACGATGCTCATCACATACGGTAGATCATAATAGATACAAATTTGTGAAGTTGGCAGGCGTGGGTCTTGTATTTTAGTGATTACTTCATCCACATCAAAAATGCATCGAGTATACCGTCATGGTCAAATTTCTTGCATTAAGAAGCACCTACATGTTCATCAGATATAGGTCTAGTGGTTACATTGCCATGTCTCAGTCGACAGAGCTTCTTTGTATGTGATAATGCGGTGTGTGAAGAACAACTGACATCACGGTAGGAGAGGCTTTATATTGTGAATCCTATGCTTTACGATTGACTAGAAATATTGCCTTTATGACTGCCCATTTATTGTCAATATAATAATTAAACTACAAATTAACAAAGTGTATCTGGACACTTCAGTAAGATAAAGTATGGAAGACCGAACCAGAGTAGGGGTATTTTTCTTTGCCACGACGTCCAGACTTTTACTGGGGCCCATTAGGCCTATTACGCATTTCCAGGTTAAGAATACGTGGAGGAACTTCGCTTCGACGTCCTCTGTGTGTCTTCATAGCGTGACCTTAGGTGCTGAGACAACCTTATGAATCAATAAATCCGCTAGAAGTCTTATGGGCATAGTAAATATGGAATTTCTAATGCCGATGCACAGTTAAAGTAGGTTTTCGTTATCGATTTTCGTTTTCACATCAGCTATCCGCCCTCGTAAAGTAGGAGAAGCGTGTATAATTAATTGAAGTCTGACCATGGTTGAGAGAACTTTAAAACTAGAAATACGTGGCAGTCGTATGACTACAAAAATTCCTTGTGAACAAGTAACCAGCGACTTGAGTAGAAATGCGCCAATTGATGTCTTTACACACAGTCACACTGTTAAACGTGCATGGACAAAAAAGTGACTTCATAAATGTCCACACAATTGTGCATTACGCAGAAAGTTTGAATACTTTTGTTTGTTATTAACATACGTCAGACAGGATGTGAAAAATTTGAGGTGGCCCGTTAATTCGGCTCTCGAATTTACATTGATTTATTCTGTACATTATTTTTTATATTATTTAACTACACTTTGGAATTTAAGAGGGAAAATACACTCGTCACTAGCACGTTACAAGACCTGTTTTAAGTTGTACTGTAAGGATCCAGAAAATATGTATGTCCGTATATAACTCCTTTAGTCCGTCGTCATGCCCTCAAATTATTTAAGCGTACCAAAGAAAGTATAAGATGCCCAACTTGCCTGCTTGGCTGTCACAATTAATTGAATGAATGCTTTATCCATCTAATAAGTCAAGACATGCCTTACAACATTTCCTTAAAACTAATCGTTTAAAACATATATTACGCAACCATTTTTGAATTTCAAAACTAGAACTTTACCTTAAAATATACAATTTTCACATATTCATGTACTTACAAAATGTGCTTCATATTATCGATGACCACACTGTTATAATATTAAAACTTAAAAATTATCGTGCCGTTGATGTCTCTATGTATTGTCTAGTTGAGACGCTGTTATTAATAAGGCAATATAGTAATGTACATAACTGCCACGCTCCGGGCGGGATTCGAATCCGTAGCCGTATTATCCGAAACAGCAAGCAACATTGTTTAAAGGCCACTGCCATGATGGCAGGATCAAAGCTTGCATTGCGAAATTTAACGGAAACGTAGACTGATATTTTCCAGTTACATGGGCATACCGGGAATGTTTTAAAAGAAGATTAAATTAACTTGTCAACGTCTTCATTTTCACATTTCTAATTAAGTCTTAAATAATTTTAGTTGTTAGGAAACAAATCTCCATCGTTCAATCATAGACTACGTAGACCTATCAGTAGCATCTATCATAAGAAGCAATACAAAAGACGAATGAAGGTTTACAAATCCCTAGCTTCCCAATTACGAGACGCTGTTGGGCACAATGACTTATTGGAAGAAGCAATTTGGCATATACACAAGCTTGTCTCCTGGGGATTGGATGTTTTCTCCCTGGGTATGAAGAATGGGAGGAATTTTGTGTGGCGGAGTTGTGTTCCATCGGTTTCTAAAATATTTTCTCATTGGACTATAACGGCGCTAAAGTACATAGGCTACCGGATGACAGAATTTCTTATGTTCATCAAATATTAATGTAGCAACAGCATTGTAATTTACTAATTTGTTCACGTTTAGCAACCATATTAGACATGCTTTCATGCTGAATGTTATCAACCCTTTAAAACCCTGTGGGAAATATACCTGCTTAACAATCGGGAACTACATTCTTTGTTTATAGGTTTCATAAACAGTTGTAACAGATTATTTCCTTAATCGACAGTGTAAGTGTGACGGTACTTGAACCCTGGTCTCTTTTTAAGGATTTTTATATTTACTTGTCCGAGAATTGTGGTAAACGAAGGCAAAATATGTGGCGCACTGCATTTGCAGATGTTTTATAGAGTGTGGAGGGCAGGAAACGAATATAAAATATTATTTGAAAACCCACGTGGTTGGGGATTCTGTTAAAAATATGTAAAAAATAGGATGTACAAATGTGAACTAGATTAAACTGGTTCAGGATAGAGTCCAATGTTGAGCCTTTGAAAGCATTATTATGGACCTTCGTGTGGATTTAAAGTGAATCATATTTCACGCCGTTGCTTGTTATTTTCCATTTTCCTTTAAAATAAATGATGCAAGAACACTTTCTGAGAACGTATCGCCTCCACATTCAGTGGCTTATACGTTCCGAAACAATGGTAACCACCTACAGGACTACAATGTATCACTGCCTGTAACACTAGAAGCCACATTTAGCGCAGTAGTTCGTTTTTGTGACATAGTTAAAACGTATAAAGATTGGCATGCTGTTCTACAGAAATAATTTCTTTTCCCTTCCAAAGATTCAAGATCACATACACGGAATAGCTCATTTAGAGAAATGCATTCTAGTACCGATGACCTTAAATTATTTGAATGTTTACGTAAACTCGGATGGCTTGGGCACTTGGCACACGAAAGAAAAATAAATCCGCAGGACTAAGACGGAGCAAAAAACATCGAGGAGACGGATGAAAGTTCTCGATGCCTTTGGGCTGCCGGCTACATGCCTATTAATGAAACATGACTCAAGTAGAAAGAGATCTTAGCTGCACCCTACACCCTACGTGTAGTACAGTGCTCGAAGTGCTTGTATTCCATCCAGTGGAGATGAATAATGGATTGGGGCTGTGATGCTAAAGGTCGACGCTGTTTCTACAGCAGAAGTTATATATCGCAGAATAAGAGATAATAATATGATTCTCTAAAGGTTTGTGACAGTGGCTGATCCATTACAATAACTGTGTTGGGTATTGTCTATTGTTTGAGGCATCCACGTTTCGGAAGTTGGCTCCGCTACCGTCATTAGGTAATTGGTTGTCATTCTGCTGACAGATTTATTAATATTATTATTTTAAGATTGGTGGGGTCGGTCGGTTGATTAATCGTGACAGCGCTGTTACATTTGCGTTGCGTCGTTGGATTTCCTAGTGTGAATTTACTCATTTGTAACAGTCCTGCAGAAGAGCACATTTATAATCATGCGTTGATGTGTGGTGAGATGTTATCGATTAGTCGTATCGTAGTACACTAGAAAATAACTGAAGAATCGAATGTCATGACCGTGTTAACCATTCCGTTACCATACATTATTGCACATACTCGTACAGTTTGGAATCTAATTTTTGACAGTTTTGATTCGTGGTACAGCCTCCTCCTCTGACTGTCTCGTGACCAAGACTGCAGGACACTGCTTACATTAATCCACCACCGCTACTGCAACAGCCCTGTCACGTGATATAGACACGATCAATACAGGCGTGTGGGTGATGGTATTCTTCCGGGTAAAAAAGTACGTCCAATATTACCCTCCGAAATAAAATTCAGGTTCTTGGATTGGCATCGGATTTCTTGGTCCGAAAATAATAATGATGCAAATGTTTTCATTCGTCTCCTTTGCTATTCTTATGGACATTCGAGCTACTTCTGTCTACACTTAACAATTACATGTATTATTACCTCTTTGTGAATCCTATTCTGATTCCGCCACTTATAAGCCATATTGTTCTTTGCAAAACAGCGAATCTGTTCTCACATGTAAAACGTTTTTCTTTATTTTCTTCTTCTAACGAATTGTCATTAATGTTTGTCGGGTGCGCAAAACATGACAGCGAGACCGGATAACATACAGGGCTCTGTACGCACACTGTAAAATAAAAACTTGCGAAGAGTGACTAATGCGAGGATAAACGTAAACATGAAACGGTACGGATCTAACTTCATAAATGCACGAATTCCATTTGTAACATATTTTGTATTCCGTCAATTTGAAGCACGTGTAAAAGTGGATTGATACGAATTTGAATGTGTAATTTCGAGTCATTAATATTGCACTGAATATAAAGTTTTGTAACATAACTAACGATCATTGCTCGAAATTGAGAGCAACTTTTGCCGTACCTGTTTGTGTCCAAAATTTCCTCTCGTACCTCTTTCATTAATTATCATCCATACAGTTATCTGACGCACAACTTAAAGTGAATAACTCTGTTCATTTACGATACATAAAATATACATGAGTACATTATTTCTGAGTAGAAATTGTCCCACTCCAAAGAGCGAACAATAAACTCTACAATATGTTATTTTTGAGTGGAAATTGTCTTCAGTCCGAACGATGGCCTGAGACAACCTGACGTACTGAGCTCTGTGGGCGTGTTTATTGTATGAACTTTGACACTTAACCATCTGATATCTCGCCTTATGACAGGAGCTCTCAACTATTCGAGACCAGGTGCCACATTTATCCTTTGTTATCGACTCGCGGGCGTCCGGGTTATAAATAACGAAAAGTGTATTCATACTTCACGGCAGTTTATTAAAATTGCTATCAACTTGACGTACTCAATAGGTGTCGTCACAGATCTGTTGATGTCTTATTTGTATTAATTATTCACTTAAAACTAAATATGTAATTTAAGCGGTAACTATGATTTAAGTATACAGTGTGATACAGTATTACAAAAAATATATGCGGGGTCGAAGAAACCAGATTGACGTTTATACAGACATTTGTGTTTTATCTGTGTGTAGGAACGACTGGACTTGAACCCGTTCCATTTTCTAAGATGTCTATAAATTTGGGACCAACATGTTAAGGCCTGTTACTTATTATTGATATCAAAGTATTTAAATTCTGACAAAATTAATTTAAAATTATCATTTAGATAAGGATCACATAGGCATGCGTTTAACAGCACTTCGTGCAACACGCGTTGTGGAAGTCGATCAAGTTATAAATTATTGTATTCGGACGTGAAAAATAATAAATAACGTGGAATTAGCTCCATCGTTTTCTTCCTCAGATTAATACATACAAATAAATTACTCTGCCCACATACTGAGTTTTAATATGTAGATACTCTTTGATAGTACTGTAGCTTGCACCTACCGGATACACGTTCTACAATATTACGAAGTAATTGCAGGCTGTATCGGTTGCTACTTGCACGGTGTCAGATGAATTTTGCTTCTGTTTTATGTAAATAATTGACCTTACCAAGCGCTCTGCCTTTTACTGTGTCCAAGATCGTGATTGTTTTGCTTACTTAATGAGTATTAGAAGGCATATCTGACAGAAGTACGGCATCCCCTCTCTGTTCGCTGGGCTGCGTTCTTGAGTAGCCCCGCGAAAGGCAAAACTCAGTTGCGCGAAGTTTAGAATTTATACGAAAAATTGGGTTAAGTGAACCAAAGACACTTTGCAAAATATCACGACCGTTTTAAATACAAATTGCACATCTTGTATGCGTTACAAATTCTCCTGTATGAAATCCTATTGCTAGCCCTCAAGGTTCGTCCGCAAACTTTCAAGCCTTGAAATGTTCCTAACCAATTCTTCTCGAATCACCAGTCGTTCTGATAACCATCCGCGTTTTCATATCTCAGGGTAAAATTGTTCTATACAAAGTTACATAAAGAAATTGCACTTGCCTTTCAACTCCTTACATTCTTTAATAGAGTGTCAGAGTGCATAATTTCTAGTAAAACATTGCTGTAGCCTACAAGGAAGTTGTTAAATGCAAGTTTGTATTTGGTGTGTCAATACTGCATAGTCTACACCCGAAGCTTTTTCTTGTCGACATACATAATCCTATTATGCTATACACAAAAAAACGAGGAAAATATGAGAGACGTTGTTTAAGCTTTGTTCTTTTCCTGGTTCTTCAATTTTCATCCTTCCCCTTTCATCGCCCAACTGTACGCCTGAAAGGAGGGAGATGGATTGATCCTTCTAGAGAAGAATCCTTTCCAAAGGGTAGGTGAGGGTAATGGCGAAAGGGGTGGATATGTGGGTGCACAAAAAGAAATCAATGCTGGCGTACAGGAGGGCCAGGTCTGCCGTACATGTCCTACAGCTGGTCGGTTTCTAACAAAACATTTCATATCAGGCGTGCGTTAATGCAGTGGCGAATCGTGTTCTTCAGAAGTAACCACAAAGGGTGGACTCACTGTTCAGCGGTACGTTCTCGACGGATGTAGTTCTTCTGTTACGAAAAAAAAAAAACTCATAAAAATTTGCATATATTTTTTAACACCAACAATATATATACTGCATGCTCAGTTTAATATTTATCATTTCAGTGTGTTAGTCAAGATTTCGGTATCTGCACACAGGTAGGTAGGGCTTACCCGTTTTATAAACAGCCATACATATGAATTTGATAATTAATAACAATCTTGCAAAATGAAATGACATAATGCTAATCTTAACCGTAGCGCTTTCTACGCTACGAACCATACGCTGCTCATATTACATCTTTCTTAGACAAGCGGAACAGGAGCTTAAAAATGCATTTATTTGGTAAAACTGAAAGACAGCTATTTTAACAAAGTCTGTCTTCACTTCTGGTTTGATGTCTTTCAGCAGCATAGAAACTTATTTAAAATTACATTTCTGGGTTCGTTAGAATATAGACGCCAGTATTTTTATTGAAAATAACAGTCTTTTAAATTGTATATGCCTTTGAATTTCATAAAACGTAATAAACGTTAAATAAACATTCGGACAATAAGATATTTAATTTTCTTACAAACTAAATTACGTCAAACACTATGGATTTTGGTTATGCGACTGAATCTTAAGAACTCGAGAAACAATATTATTTGGATACCTAAGTCGATGGAAGCAATATTTCCTATTCTAAAGCTTTGGTTGCTGTGGTATTATAATTGCAGCATTCACAGCATACTGCGATGTTTCTAATTAATGTGTCGATACTATTTCTATTCGAGTCAGAAGGAAAAGACGCCGGTGTTATTCTGACTACCGTCATTCGAAATGTACTCAGCCAATAGAAAATAATATCCAGTATTAACTTCGTTTGCTAGGAGCATCACGACGAATTGTCTAACTGTGCAGATGGCCGAAACCTTCTCACTCTTCTTACTGATCCAGTCACTTCTCTGTTAAAGTCCTCATATTCTTGTGCTAGGAACAGCTCTATACGCGTGTAATTCTGAAGTGCACGAGGATAGAAGTGCTTATGATAACATTTTCTTCCTACGAAGTTTGTATTTCCCAACCAGCATTCATCCTACCTCGTGACGCACTTCTAGCATTTGTGAACTCCCTACTCCAGTTCTCCTCCAAAACCATCTCAAGCTTTTTATACTCGTCTAGCTTTTTATGTTATTATTCCACCCCTTCTTATTGTTTCATCCCTATGTCCCTCGGCCCTGCACTTGAAGTTTCCATATCTCGTTATTTTCTACTCGCAGCTCCGCTCCTCCCCATGAAAATCTTCTTGTGAGCAATAACTCGGAATGTGAAGATGTTTTTACTCAGCTCTCTGTACCGGGAAGTGGAGCAGTGGAGGTGTAAACTAACACTCAGGGGTTTTACCTGAGCACTGTCCCAGCCTCGTCACAGATTTGCTTTCCGTCTTACGCCACGCAATCCCAAACGCATGAAGTTTATTCTTGTGGCTATCAAACCTTATTTTAACGTCCGACTGTCAGTGGAACCACAGTGAAGATGGTTATGAGCAAAAATTCTTGCTCGTATGTTCGCATGTCACTTTAACTATTTAATACCAAAGCTCGCATTAATAATAGCTAACAATTCAGTCCTTACCACAACGAAAACACTTCACCGCTACACAGATCAATTTGTTAACGCTGTTTAAGGAAGTAATCATTGCTTACACAGAGAACCATACGAAGCAATATTATTTTTAAAGATTTTAAAACAGGTGGTACAATTTACCACTAGGCTGTAAAGGTTAAATTTTTTTAAGATATAAAAAGACAATGAAGGAAATAAACTTAAGGGAGAGTGAGTGAACTCCACCCCTGGACATCGTCCAGAGAATTCTTGGTATTTAACTTCGAGGTTCAGCACTGTGTTCATGAAAACCCTGTACTGAATCAATCCTCATCCAGTTCATATAATTTTCACATATTTGTAGCCGGGTACCGTGGTTTCCATACTCTCCTTCCTGTTGTTCATGTCGCCCGTAGCCTCTTCCCTTGAGGTTTAACAAAGTGTGTTGACTGTTTTGGCACAACAGTTCCCGTTCATGTATATTTCTTGGTTTAATCACCAGAAAAAATGAAGTCTTCTGTTAGAGTTCCAATTCTTCATCAGTCATCTAATCAGATGTATTATATCTGTCATCTCGGAGTTCTCTTTTAAAAATCGACGCTATAGATGTCGTGTTACTACAAACATTTTTCTACCATTTCTTCAAAATCATTGTCGGGTGGTGATAGAACTTCCCTTGTTGTGTTACAGACCTTTTGGTAGTCTTTATTTTAAAAACGGGACTCTATATCCAGTTGCTGCTTCGGTTTGGGTTCGAGTCTAGCGTTTGGTACGTTCCATCAGTATTTTAAGACGTCCCAAAATCTGTATGAAGGAAGCGGCTGAGAGAAACACGAAAATACCAGAATCAGCCGATAGGCCAAGTTCGAGTCAGCTAACCACTAGGTTCTACGGCCAACACACGAGAACCCCATCTGGTTTTAAAAGTGTCGCAGGACGTTGCCTTAGGGACATCGGACATGAATTTAGAATCAACGGGTTGAAACTGATTGCCATAAAGACCTCTTATTTGTTGGGCAGATTGAATATTCAGTGCTCCTTGTAACTAAGCTTCTTCAATTGTATTTTTAATAGTCCACTTTCATCAACTTTGTACAACAAATTAGTTTTATGAAGAAAGCACATTTCAGTGTTTGTATAACCGTGTTCAGGCCTTAAGAATAAGTTAAGTTAGTTTAAGGCCTGAAGATGGTTATATAAAACACCGAAACATATTGCCTTAATAGCCTAATTATGTTACACAAAGTCGATGTAGACTGGTTATTAGAAATAACTGTCGTATGCAATACTCAACGGAGTTCTCGAATATGTGGTTGTATGAATGAGATCTATGACCTATTTCGATTCAAAATTACTTCTGGAAATCTTCCTGCCACCTTCTATTACAGACAGCAGAGGTCCAGCCATCTAAGCTTGTTCAGTTATTTTCAGTGCATTTGAATGCAAACTTCTGCAGTTAACTACATTTCCTCTTAAGTTGCTCTCCACAGATATCTTCTGCCAGTTGAGATATTGTAGCGCACGTTTTAATCTGAAAGTCTCTTGAGGCACATATTTCGGTAAAATATTGTAGTTTGTAAGTTTCAAAATTCTGGTTGAAAACAATATCCGCCAGGTTTCATGCATATTATGAACTCTACATATTTGCGAACCTGCGAAAATTATTTACTTGCTCCTTGTTTCACACTACAATACCAAGTTCATCTTTCGGGAGTAAAAGGAGGATTACAATGAGACAAAAGAAAGAAAAGACAGGGATAGTGGAACAGACCTTCCAAGACAATCAACCAACTCTCTTTCTTTTTCTTGCGTCCCAACCAACCAACTAACCCACCCACCCATGCACCCCCCCATCGACTTAGAAAAAATGTGGCCTTCTACTCCTACGGAATGCCCCCTCGTTGCAGTCATGTGCCCCTTCTCATTCCAACCTGAATGTTGCCACATCTCAGGTCTGATCCCGTCTGTTCGTCATCGCAGCGAAGGGTTGAAATATCCAAAGTGTTCTGAGTGAGTAAGTAACACAGCTTGCCTGAGAAGTCGTGTTTAAATTCGCGGATTTCAGAGGAAGTTTTCTGTATATGCAATTCACGATCAATGAAATTGCCTGATCGCATTATTCTTAATAAAACATTAAATTTGATTATATTTCTGACCCTTTATTAAAAATAGCTGTCGACAGCGGTCAAGTAACACAGGATAAAAGTATAAAACTTATTTGTGGGTGGGGGGGGTAGTACTGCACGTTAGCCCCCCGACCTCTTCCTTCCCAGTTAATTATTTATTTATCCTATCATTCTACTATTTTTTGTCTGAGCTACTGTTAGCGCCGTTAAATAAAACACAAATAATTTCCATGGAGAACATGTTGGGTTGAGACCAGCTAATATTTCCCTTTTGCCACCGACAGTCAAAACTGTCCGAGTGAAAAATACAAGGCCTTAACCGTGGTTTGGATTCCATGTTAAGCTGTAGGTTCCTTTTCCGTCTGTCACCATCTTCATTATCATTCTATCATCAACAGCGAAATGGAAATCCCGCCTACTGGGTGCTGTAATGAAACGTGTTCTAACGCCCACACTCATCTAGTTGGGCTGACGCAGAATGGCAGTACCTCAAGGCCTAAGCCGTAACACACGTTGCATTTTACCAAGTCGGTTGACAGCGGTGCACCGAATTGATACCCAGTTCTGCCTGTGATCGACCAACCGACCATGAATAATTAGGTTCCTCGTGTTTCATCTTCCTTCGCCTTCACAAATTCATATGGAGTCTTCCATAGCCGATGGTCATCCTACCACATCTCATTTGACACTATATAGTCACAATAGGTGATTAATAGTCATATATATAAGAATAACCAGTCACTCTCCATTTATAAAATGATTGCAGAGGCGGGAAATACGGTAAAGTTTCCATAATTACAGGATATAGGCCTATAATTTATATAATAAAAATGTCAATCTCATGACAACCAGTCACCTCTAGACGGGAGTATGGCCAACCTCCGAAACGTCGAGTATATCAGATGTTCCTACTGTGATATATTGTTTTATCAGTGAAGCTCTCCATTCAACATAATGGTAAAGATAAATTTCCCCTTTCCTAATTACCATGCAGTAAAGACGTGTAGGCGACGTGGAGGTAAAGCACCTAAACATCAGCTCTCGATAGATGTGTTCTTCACGCTCTGGCCTCTTTACCCGCTGGAAAAACGTCCAGGTGCCTATCGAATAGGATAATGAATATGCCCCAGAGCGAGCCCAGTGGCGAAGAATTAAATCTCTGTAAGCAGGGCCAGTAGCTTTAATAACTGCGCTATTCCCGGTTAAACTTTCATAGAATAAAATAATTGTCAACCGCTTTGCCGGTGGCCCGGGAATGTTTGAATATTCACTATTTAAACGCGTTTGTTCTACTCCAGGAACAATTCGCACTTTGAGTAATGGCTTAAACGGGGTGTAAGTTGTTACAATGACGTGATTGGCCGGAAAATTGATTTCGATAATGTGACAGGTACATCTGTGTCACGATCACATGTGATGTCAGTAATACAGATTTACGCTGGTTCAAAGGTCTCGTCATCTGGCTGATGCCACGAGGTGGTCCCAACATATGAGTAATTAGGCTTCCAATGCCGGTTCATGTGTAATCGGCTGGAACGGGCCTTTGAAAGAGACACGCACATGGTACTGACCACTTGCAGTTACAGCCACGTCTTTGGCTGCAGTAATTACCTTGCCGAAGTCGACTCTGGACATCGGCACAAAGACATGAAGGCGAACAGGGTACAAAGACACTCTCCGTGAGTTTAGGCAATATAGGTGTAAGTGAATGGTTTGCTTCGCGATGCGGGCGTTTTTATCCCAGAGAAATGGACTGCGATTTCCATTTGGTAGACGTCTGTCTGGGCCAGGAGCGATCTATATGTGGTTAAAAAGAAAACCCTACCAATGACCGGAATCAAATCCTGGCAACACAGCAAGAAGGTATACTCTTCTTACTTGACAGACGAACAAACGCGCGAACGGTTGCTTACTTTTTAATTTAATAATAGACCAGAAATGAATGCTGTTTGTAGTGAGCGTGTCTTAAAGACACATTACAATTTCACTTTTGATCCTAACATAACCTGTCGCCTTTCTTGTCAGCTTTTGAGGGAGGGGGTGTAGATTTAAGCTATGATAGTCTTCTATCTGTTCATAGATTTCACAAGTATTGTTTCAGGTTTATCGGCTAATATTTTGTATTTATTTCTCATTTCCACATCTTTCTTGATCTAATCACATCAAAGATGATAGGTGGAGAACAAATTACGAAGATTTTCATTATGCAACTGTCTCTCTTTTTTTCCTTCTTTCTTGGACCAGACTCTGAACTTCCTCAATTTGACTTTTATATTCTAGCATCCAGTTGTGGAATTTCGGGATAATATGTAATATTTCCGTCGCACACGATACACTGAGTTATTAATTAAACACACAGTTGTAACAATATCCTAAACGTTAAATGGAGCGACATATTTTGGCTCTCGATTAAACCATAAAAGAAATATTTTTCCTTTTGAATGGCTACGTGGACCGAGTGATAACGGTCCAACGAATGTCGTTGTAGACTTTGGAATCTTCTTATAAAGATAGCCGTACTATAAATTTTTCTTATGAAACGAGTAGGAGCGAACTGACCATAGATAACTAGATTCCGTTTCTTGGTGGGATTTATGAGCAGGTCTACTTGTTGATTTACCATACATATTTGTATTCCTTGCGAACTAATTAGCTGTGGTACAATTTCTCCTGTGCCTGTTAGAAGGGATGAATAGCGTGACTGAGTCGCATTCCAAAGATGGAGGAGTCAAATTGCGAAACGAGTTTGCTGGTTAACAGTTTCTATAATTCGTAATCATTGTCGCTGTTATTACACATGAATATTTTAAAACTGCATGGGACGTAAAATCCATGACAGCCTTTTCTGTATTCGGATGGAAAGGAAGGAAAATATTTGTTCGTTCTCCACAGAGTCTGGTGCACACTTCACGTCGTCAGTTATGAAAAGCCGCTTTTCTGACAAATTTCTTCGGTCCTGAGAAAAATAATGAAATCCAACTTAAAATTGCTTCTGATAAACGGAGAAGTGTCTGACTATGCATCTTTCTCTGTACATATAATACAGTTTAGCCCTACCGTCAACGGAATCTGTCCACTGCATTAATTAAATACCGGAAGAAAGTAAAAAACGGGTTAAAAAATGCATGCACGGCGTAACAATTTTGGCGTTCGCCAGAATTTAGTCTTTTAGCGGTCATTGATTGAATTACGAACTTCCGTTATCATATCACACAATGAGGTCTTTTTAGTGTTCTACACGGCATTTCCTAACTATAGCTACATGGGATTGGGAACGTAATGGCCAATGAGATACAAAATGTGTATTAGGCCCACATGTACAAGTACAGCACAGTAATGTAGATCTACTCACGTCATAAACAAAAAGTATCTCACGGAAAATAAAGTATATCGGTCTGATTCTTCCATCTTTTTCGGGGATATCCAAAAGAATTCCTACAGCATCATCAAACATCTGTAGCTGCCAAAGAACAACTACTTTGAAGTTAAAATGATTTAGCGATAATACACATCTCCTAGGAAGCATGCACATTTTTAAACATACAATACAACGAAGGTTCTTGTGTTTTAATTAATTTCTAAATATTTATAGTAAGAGAGTGGGCAACTTGCATTCATTAATAAAACCACCAGTAACGAAGAAGTAGTGGTAATAAACTATATTTATCAGTAGGAATCTCATTACATTTTATGAATTCACCGATATCGTGCGGTTAATCTGCGTGCAGAATGTAATTGTCAGGATCTATTTGATGCTGACGTCGATTAATTATTCCAATAAAGTAGCGCTACATGCGCGTGCATCTTTTAAAAGAACAATCGGTCAGGCGTATAACCTGCTACTGGAAATCACTGCGAGAACCCCCCATTTCTCACAGTACAGACAACTCGACTTGTTCTGTCAATTATGTTTAAAATTTTAGTGTGGGATATAAGTTACTCACCCTTTATGAAGAACGAAACGTAATGCAATAGTTTCAATTTTTGTTTCACAATTTATCAGGCTTATTGTTCAGTACGAATATGAGAAACGTCTCAATATCGTCTTCACGGATTAGTCTTTATAGCCTGTTCGATTCCAAATGTAATTTTTAAGATGAAATTTTAAGAATTTTTAAGGTAGCACAATTATAACAGGTGTTAAAACAGCGTGTCATCGTAAATATGTGACGGTAACTATAAGCGTGTATTAAATCGATCTCTCCATGTCTTCTATGGATGTACCGACTCTCTTTTGCCTTTGGGCTGGTATTAAGAAAAGTATTCTTGGGTTAAATAAATTATTCTGTGGTTAAATAACTTTTACATTGATTTCCAGTTATAGTCAACTATTAAGATAGGCCTATGTAACTGAATCGCATATTCAGTTATGTGATTATAGCATATAGCCTAACAAGACATGATTTCGTTTACTTTAATATTTGTCTTATGTTTTTCTGTACTATAAAACGAGGTGTTGTTTAACCGTGTTTGAAAGGAATTGGTCTTTGGTGTGTTCTGAAGTGGGGAAGAATGCACGCTCACCATTGTGCTAACTTGATAGAAGTTTTGTAATTGCGGGAAGTCGCGCCTGATCCAATTGGGTTTGAACGACGAAGATGAAGAGGAGGTACTTAAGACCATCAATCCCTGGGATAATGTGTTTATATCTCGTTCCCTTTTGGCATCTTCCTTTACGAACAAAGGTATATATTACAGAAGAGTCATTTGGTATTTTTACGTGACAGAGGAATGGATCTGTTGAAGCAAACGTATATTGTAGGGACGACACTTAAGGAAAGACTATATCGAAAGATTTTTAAAAAATTGTCATTGCAGTAGCAGATACGTTGCTGCACTGGAAGATCTTTATATTTACATATTATTTCTTGGTGCATTGGTATTTCTCGTCTTCTGTATGACCAACACAGTAATTAAAACTGCAGAATTATTTACACTTGTGTGTTTAGTAGGTGTGTTTGTAGATGTAAGGTTATTGTAATTAAAACTAAAATTAATAAACGTAAGCTCTTGTTAAGACATGAGAAGATCACATTAAAGGGATATGCTTGAAAATAAGGGATAGGAAATATTGTTATGAACAATGTTGGAGCCGAAACAGGCTCAGAAGAGGCCAATGCGTTAATGCTATTTGCTGACGATGATCCTGTTATTATGCCTACTAATCTTGATCGTCGTTTTACCAAGGTCACCCCTGGCAGTCAGCTAGCTACCTGTGTTTGTCACCTGAATGGTTTTAACTGCATGTACCTTGCCGGAAATCGAACTCCGGCTGTGCAGCAGTAGTAAGAACAATAATTTTCAAAAGAATAAGCGACATTTCATTTTAAGTATGAGTCACAGAAAGCTATTTATGCACTAAAGAGTGAAAGATACGCCCCTGGCTGGAAGTACTTGCTATGTCAAATGGTGGTGGTGCTACTATTACTACTACTACTACCACCACCACCACCACCACCACCACCACCACCACCACTACTAACCTGGCTCACTGACAAATTATCTGTAACATGGTATGAGAATAATAATATAGCAACAGATGAAGATGCCCCTTTGCCATTATGGTGTATTGAGGGAATGAAGGTGAATGGAGATCGAACTCGGTCGTCGATCCCTTAACCAAAGTAATAAATAGTACAAGCAGCCAGCGGTCGTATGTTGGTCGCAATACAGGCTGCGCGATCCCGCACAAAAGCGGTGATTTATGCTGTTTCTGATACTTTTAGCGCATTTGACTCAAGTAAGCTACAGTAGGTTAAACGTGCAAAGAACAGGAAACAAAAACAATTTTTATATGCAAACATACTTGCAGACCGAGACACGATTTTGGAGGATGTTCAAACTAATATTAAAGATTGAGTATTATGAAGTGGATTAGACTGAGATACCTTAGAATTAGAGTCCAGTGACCGGCTGTTATAGCGTCGCACGTTTCACGGCGGCAACTAGAACTTATCCGTTGAGGACTATACTACAGATGCTTCTGGACCTTCTTTCAAAAAACAGACGTAGAAGTTGCTTCTTGGCGCGACAAATCATGGCCAGTGTGTTAAAATAACGAGGTCATCCGGTAACTTTGCTGTGAACTCAGCCAAAAAACTAGGATGTTATCCTTCAAAATCACACTGCTGTGGGTTATGTAACTCAACGATAGCTACGTGTGACTGCTGAATTTCCAGTCTGATCATGTGCGACCCCAAATAATAAAAGCCACCGAGGACGTGCCCAAAATAAAGAAAGAGAGGTGTGTGTACTCCAAGTACACGCATTTTTAAAAATGCGGTGGTGCATTTGTAAGTAAAGAAAGAAACTGGTTCTCATATGAGACAAACGGAAAATAATGCAAGTTTAAACGAGTTGTTCCTTCATGACCTGAAGATAGAGGCTGTATGTCCCTCCGAAACGTTTGTATCCGCCTGTACGTCCACTCGGTATCATGATTATAGAAGGCTGCTAAGGATGAGGGTTTCAACTTCCGTCGTAGTCCCTTATTTTTGTTCCAGGTTTTTACTATTTTACATAGGATAAGCCCACTTAGGTTTTATAAAGCATGTGCAAGTACGCCGTACTCTTGCATTGGGTTAGGTTAAGCCTTGCAAAATGCACTGTTGAGACGCAAAGCTCCTCAGCATCGGAATTACCAGTATTATGCCATTTCTATCTTACCTTTTTACGGTGTCAGTTCACAAATATGTCTCCAGTTCGTTTTATCAGTCGTGTTAGATTTATCGCTGTGGCGTAAAATGTTCATGTGAAAGATGCTGGGGATCCTGACTTTTTAAGAACATCATATTAATTGTATTGTCGAATTAAATGAGTGACTGAATTCACTATAGTGCGAATACATTTGTTGTTTTTACAAGAGGTACTGACCGACAGAAAACACTTATAAATCAGCATCTAGGTACCCTGCTGGGTAACATATACCGATGAATGATTTGCAGACGAGTGCCAACTCTGTCAGATTTCAGTCCTTTCCTTAATGGAACATTAATTTACAGCTTTGACTAACCCCTTTCGATGTTTGGAACCAAAAGGTTCTATAAACAAGATTCTATATTATATGAGATTTGAGGTTCTCACGGCGGTGAAGATGTCGGTTGTGGTCTTGTGGAATTTAACGCCGTGTGGACTTGAAACGTGGATACAAATACGAAGCTCTGGCATTCACTTCCCTACAGAATAACGGGAGTTATTGACTCATTGATATAAATGGACTACAAGTCTGCACCTTGCCCATCTCATTCAGCGGGGAAGGATTCATTGCTACCTGTGGCACCAGCATTTGGGACATGTTTTTTTTCTTGCTTCCGCTGGGAAGCCACTCGTTTAACAAAATATCTTCAAAGAATGCTGCGGCAAGGACGCTTGGGTTATTCTTTTCAGAGTGATTCACGGAGTTTATGGCGTCGAATGCTAAGGATGGGAAACGTATTCACAGTGAACCGACATAGTAATACATATATTACAAAATTATGGACGCTACTAGTCGGAAATACCCACTAATTACTGTCTCTGTGACATTAAAACATACAAAACGTATTAATTTACCGATTTCTTGACCAGCCTTGATCATGCCTTTCTCCCATGTAAGAAACGGCCATCACATGAGTCGCGCGTTTGGGAACTTCCCCGGCTGGTAATATAGGCTATGAGGCCTTTCACTCATGTGATTTGATTACGTTCGCTCATAACCATTGTGGGTTGAAACCAAATTCGCGGATGTCAGATTGTTTGTTCTTAGCCATTAGTTTGTCAGTAGGTCCGACTGTAGTTCCTTGTTATCAGGACCATGCTGACTGTTGTATCTTTTTCTGTTCCTTATATCTAGAATACGGATCTGCACCTATTATGAGATGCTATCGGACTAAGAACTAGCCGTGATGAATAATAAAGTCACTGACTACGAACTGGATTGCCGCGTTCTAATCCCTGCAGGGGCGTCAGGAATTTTTCTCGTCGTCAACAAATCTATAAAAGCAATGGGGCCAATTCAGTTTTCCATCGAACAGGCTCTGTGACTTTTCCCACGGGTGAAGGCAGCTAAGCGTGAAGTAATAACGCATTCCATTTGGCGCTGAGGTTAACCCTTTGAAGCCGAGACTCGTGTAAAATATTTAATAATCTGGTTCGTACCTCAAAGAAAAAACCCCGACTCCATTACAAAGATAAACTGATTAATACTGCTTAAGGCAATAATTGCTGTCTCCAAAGAGAATCATGTGAAACCCATTGGTACACTCTGTGGACAAAGTTCAGATTATAGATTCTTAAAGTAGGTGGTACATATTGTTACCGATGGGCTTCAAAGGTTTGAGGATATACAGAGTTTTATCTCTTCATTAAATTGTGTTTTTTACATCCTTCAGGCACATTGATAATGTATACAACATGCTTCAGTAGTCAGTAACTTGGCATTAAACTTAGTCTATTTTTGGATTTCGTTTAGTTCTCAGAACAAATTACAATTGTTCTCTTAAATTCTCATCGATTGATCTTTGTAACTGAGACGCACGCGGTGTGTTCCAGCACGTGGAAACAATTTTAAAATACACATTCCTGTGTATGCCTGTTATTTAGGTGGCGTGGCAGGTCTGGGGCCAACCCATCCTCCTATCCTGTGGATTCCGGGGTGGGGAAACGATCGAAGCATGAGAATGCCCACTCATTTCCATCCAGTTCTGAGGTACAATGTGTACAGTCCACAACTGTAATCTTGAGACTTGCAAGGAATACAGAAAGTCCGTAGCGTTAAAGGCAGACGCTGTATTTCTTCCTTCCTCCTTTACCCCATTTCCTCACCCCTCAAGTCTCAAGATTACAGCCGTGAACTGTACGCATTTACTCTTCCTCTGTACGTTTTCATAGTGTGGACAGGGGTCCGTTAACCTTCTTTCAGGTACAGTACCAAAACGAGCTTGACGGCCATTGTGCACAGTACGGTGAATGTCTTAACAGAATGTCAAATCAAGCAGGTATTCAGATATGCGGGCATTCTACTCCTATGAATCATTTTCCAAGACCCTGAAATGGGAGGAATTATGATTTACGATGATGTGAAATGTGCGTAAACGATAGTTCTGAGCAGGATTCGAGCCCATGATCTTAGCGTTCGTTCGGCCTAAGACTACACTCATTTTGGTCTGCGCGAATTCTAGGATGGACACCTTAAAACTTACTTTTCCAAATAACTGACAACCCAATGACGGAAACCGGGTGCTTTGGGTATGTGCTGCAGTTGGAGTCGATTCTTGGACGTGACTAGGACCTTTGTCCACCAAGATCTGGTCGAAAACCATAAGGAATTGACCCCAATGACAAGTACCACAAGTTGATCCAATGTAAATTCATCACAGTCAATCTAGGAATTACGTGATATCACTCGCGATCTGCAAGATACCATGCATACAACATACACATAACACTGTAGTGTTAAGCACAGCAGCCTCGCTACTATTCAGTCGTTTGTCCTTCAAGAGGATTTCCACTTACCCTCGCGTTGGTTACAATGTTGGATGTTATCCTCCAGTATGAATTTTTTTAAATCTTCGACTACACTACAGCTGCAGTCTACCACTTCCACTACGCTGTCCTGGACTCTTTCTTCCTTGCTTACTCCTCGGAATCTCCCCCTCATTTGTTCTTCCTTCGTAAACCCTGCTGCATGCAGTAAGTTCACCCTCTCTCACATCCACCACCCAGTCACCCCCCCCCCCCCCGGTCTAGCCTTCCTTGCACTGCGACTCCACCTCCTTTGGAAGGAGAAACCCCAACCCCAGTCTTACGCCCGCTTTCTATATCCTCCACAGACCCTCTTCAATCATTCCCTGGAATTATCTCTTCCCTTGCACTACCTCCCATTCGACTTGCTCTCATATATATACCATCTTCTCACGCAGCCACCCCCTCAACCCAACTCCCCAATTTCTGGACCCTTTCCTTGTAAAACCACCCTCCTAAATCCTCAACTCCAGCAACCCCACCATCATCATTCGTGTCGGGACATCTTCAAGAAGAAGAGAGCGCTTGGAAGCAAAGTTCGAAGTTACCAGCAGGTAATCCAGCAGAAAGTAAAAATGCGTTTACGTATACCGTTCTCACTTTCGTAGACGTTCTTTAAATATGAAATACTGTCCTTCTCTTCCTATTTTGGTCTTCAGACCCTAAGGTGAAGTTGATGGGAGACCAGATATTGCGGAAAAGGCAGTGCGTAAGACATGAAACCAGGCAATGCGTTGGACATATTCTGCGAAGAACAGTAAAGCGATCCTAACATCATTCTTAAGCTGGCAGAATTGATCGAATTGAATAAAACTTTATAGACGGACCTGCGCCCCTTTAAATAAACGCACCGTTGACGTACAGTGGTTAGAACACTTTCTTTACATGCGGGCTATCCCGGATTCAGATCATGGCCTGACCGTACTTCAGCGGATTTCCTCAGCCCTTCTGCGAATAATCAGAGATGTATCGTAAAATAAGATACAGCCGCTTCCTTCAACATTCTTCCTAGTTCAATATTCATTATCAGCATGCCATTCAGTGCTATACAACACATGCAGCTAACAGCGTCGTTAGATAGCACTTACTTTCAGAAGTCAACACTTTAATCACCTGCTTTTAGCTAAACATGATACACTTGAAGAAGACTGTCAGTGTAGTATGGTAGAAACTAACCGACGTTTCAGAAGTGCTTACTGGCTCAATCATCTCCCTACTCAGTGCAGCATCCCAGCATGCCGTGAGAACCTGAAATCTTACCAAGAAAATAAGATTGATCAGTGACTCGATCGTATTCCGTAGTTTCCAATACGTGACAGGACTCGCTGATTGGATTTAATCAAGGACTTACGTTATTGAAGGTACATTAAATCATACCAGTTCTGTCCATTCTGTAAGAAAACTAAATTTTGTCGATAATTGTAAGGTTTCCCAGTACCAAATTAGCAAAAGCCTTCTATCTGCTGTGATGTTATTATAGCAGGACAGACAGACCGAAAGGTGGACACGGCGGACCGAATGTCATTAGGAATGATCCAGACGCCATGCTTTAATCTCCTAAACCTCCTAAAACACCACCTGCTTTAATATTCAGTAACTGTTTTGTCCGCAGGGTGTATTTGTGGGTTTCATATGTTTCTCAGAATAAACAGCGATCATTCATGTTTGTGATGGCGACGTTGTTTGTGTTCTTTGAGGTAGGAACTGAATTATTAAATATTTCGTTGTTATCCGTGCTTCTTAGGGTTTTACCGCGAGTTTCAATGATTGTATGTGATCATAGTAGGAAATTTTGAGTACTCTAGCACCATATTTTGGGTTGGAGTAACAGAACTTTTAAAAACAAGCAATTTTTGGGACTCAATAAAATTTTATTGATTGTACTCCAATTTTTAGGAATGTTTAAATTTGGAAGTATTAATACCATCGGGCAAACATTTTCGACTAGATTGAGGATACTCATGAACCGTTGTAGACACCCAAAATTTTGTGCAATTGGTAATAAAAAATGTGTGTACGGATGTAGTGGTAGTCACGAACCAAGATGTTACATTT
>NW_019059978.1:214589-225564 GCF_000696155.1 Zootermopsis nevadensis | reverse complement strand
GAAACTTGCGTTGTACTCGCGTGTGTCCCCACGTAACATGCCGGGCGCTTTGTAGTAATGACATTGATGTCGATGAGACAAGAAGAATGTGCAGTGTAGTGCAGTGAGTCTTCGTTCTGGTCAAATAACGAAGCGCTTTATCGTGCAACATTCTCCATTCCTTTGTTCATTTCCCGTAGGTCGAACTTTCTTCCTGAACACTTTGTCATAAAAATCCATAGTCTGGGTTCTCTTAGTGAATATATTTAATCTGACATAAAATGGATAGGCTCAATACCAATCATGAAAACTGTTTACCCTCCCCTAGGGAGCTTTTGGCCTGCAGTTTGTCAACTATTTATTGTACCTAGCATTTAAGTGGCCCCTGACTTCCTCAGTCTCAAATGACAAATGTATGAGTGTATACGTTAATACGACATTGGTCTTTTTAATATTTACATAATAATAAGAACGAATAAATAATAGTAGAATGAGACAAATAAGAAAGACCGGGAATAAATAACCTTGGTAAGGTACAATCTTAGATACGTCCACATGTTTATGTTGCTGTGTGAAAGTCTAAGTGAAGAAGATATGTTTTTATTTGCCTTCTCCTCACCCACACAAATTCCACGTTTGTGAGGGCGGACTGTATCTAATCCGCGAATGAGATGCTTTCAACTTTATTATCGTGTGTCTTGATTTATTGGATCTCCGACACAGCGTTACGTTTCTGGCCTTCGTTTGCTTGCCTTGCGTCAGAACAAGTAGCAGTTGACTGCAACGTCGGCCCATTTCTGCGCAGTGGTAGTATTTGGAAGTGCTGAATTTATTTAGAAAATAAATATTTTGTTACGAGGTAATGAACTCTGTATCGGTACGTTGCAAATCTTAGTAGGCCTATTTAAATTTAACTTTATTACATTAATTTAGTTCACCCTTTCCGACATTAAATTCATTCCCAGTCTTAAAACTGTGTGCGGTGTTATGAAACTTCCGAACTAAATCACCTTTATAACAAAGGTTGGTTTTATGGATCTTCTCTGAAAAGCTGGATTAAATTCAAAACATACGCTATTTTCCCGTTGTATGATTAAAGTATTCTGTTATCGTTCCAGCTATAACAGAGAGGTACAATCTGTCCCTGCGGGCTATTTTCGTGAAAGAATTATCAACAAATCCAATGGACCTATTGATAACATTAAAATTACGTTCTTCTATCTATGAAATTAACAAGTACGGCTAAATTTAACTTTGCTGGTGGTACCTAGTAGGAATTAGGCCGACCAGCTGTCTACATAAGACGCAGTGCATTACAAATTATGTGAACGTAGGATTAATTTATATTGCATACCGCCCTCAAGACTTTCGAAGAACGCTTTCGACAACCCACGTGATAAGAATGATGATGGAATTGTCATGGATGCATTTCGTCTCCGCGCTTACAAATACTTGACTTGAGGCACTAATGTTGTAATGTAAGCAAAGATAAATATGATGCCGATTTTCGACTTTAAACCGCCAGCATGGATTATAAAGTTGCAGATGACTTCTGCGTTATTGCGCCGTGTAGTCTGGTAGATGTTCACCCTCGTTTCAGAGGTGTTTACTGTCTCCGTCATCAGGGCGGTGACTTATCCTTGGAGTTCCCCATTTCCTCATTTATGTAACAATTTTCTGCATTGTATCTCTGTTATCACCAGCTGTGGCTGCGTCTAAGCACCATGAGGTGGGGGTCAAGGAGAGAAAATAGCAAGGCCAGATGCGTTACGTACACTGGATACACGAAATTCTTTACCAGTGACATAATACAAATTTCATGCATCCTTTTGTCGTTATTAGCAAGTATAGGGAAGCAGAGATTCCGTCAACACACATACGGAATCCCCCCCCCGTCAACTGTGCCACGAAACTAACGGTGGTCATTTTGAACAATTACAAAGTACCAATGCTGACGTATGGAATGGTTTAGCTTCTTGAATTGTCTTTGTTCCATTAATTCAGTTTGTGTATACATGTTTTAGGACACCTTACATATTTAATTTACTGAGACATTCATATATAAATATACTGTGTGTTGTATGATTTGTTTTCACGGCGGTGAGTCTGAAGATGTCTGTCTTCTGGGTTGTTGCGCCGTGTAGTCTGGTAGCAGTTTACCGACGTTTCAGAATCTCCCTGATGATGTTAGGGCAGAGAGGGCTTCTGAAACGTATGTAAACTGCTACAAAACTACAAGCACGCACGCACATACATACATACAAATATAGTTTCTTGTTGCAGCTCATCAGATGTGCCTCGCGAGAAGAGGTTTTCATTCAGTTCACTGCCTGCTGGCATGACATCGCAGCTTCTAACAATGTAAGTGAATGTCACACATATGCATCTTTAGATGCAAGCGAACAAGTTAATCACGTAAGATATGCGTATTTTAAGAACTGCAGAAAAGCTGTATCTGGCAGGCATGTTCTGTACTACTACTCTCCGATCACTCCCCACCAGCCGTACAATAATTCAGGATAGATAAGTCACGCAGCCCGTATTGAAATATTTATTGATGGCTGCAGTTCAGTGCAGTTCGATTGAATTAACAGTCACACATATCGCTGTGAATATACAAGAGCCCACGCAGGTCACGTCGTGTTGTAACCTGCTCGCGCCAGTCCGCCAGTTGCATTTCAACAGTTGACGTGCAGGGATGTCTTTTCGCAAGTGCAACGAGTGTTCATTGTCTTGCACTACCTGGCAACTCGTTCGTATTGAACTTTCCAGAATGAGTTCATGGATAATTTTCCGATTCTGCTGTGTGTTTAAAACGTCACTGCAGAAGCTCTTCATCGAGTTGTGTCAAACATGAGGAAAAGAGAATGCATCGCTGAACGCGATGGGCATTTACTGCGCTAAATATATCTTTCTTTTTTCTGATTTCAATGTAATTTATTTTTATAAATAGAATATGTCAGGAATGGGTTGCGTGATTTTTAGATGACTACTAAATTAAATTCCGGGACTATTGAAATGCTCACATTACAAACATAATGATTTGATCACCAACAGCGGCATGTCATACTCTTGTATTACTCTTACTCTAAAATAGAAAATGCGAAGTGATCGAAAATTTTAAAAATGTAAATTCTTATAAAATATAAATTTGGACCGTGAAAGAGCCTAAAATTGTTATAACTTAATTCTGATGCCATGGAACCAGAAACAACAGAAACCACTGTTACATTCTGTTCGAAGGCATTCGCAGCCAAATAAGTCATAATAATATTGCAAACTTGTTGGATACTTAAGGAAACTTTCTCTCAGAGTAGAGCTAGGAGCCAGCTAACTGATTAAGAATTATTACAAAGAGGAATGATTATTAGTAGAAACCATTTTTAGATTTGTCTGGAGGAACAGCCCACTCGAAATTCACAGTCTGTTTGCTGTCGCGTATTAAGCGGCTGAAACGGTATTTTAGTTATTTAAATAATTCAGGTAAATCAAAACCCTCTAAATACACTTGCAGTATGTTCAATAAATTTGTTGCAGTAATAACTTTACATTTATATTTCTGTAATAGTCCTACAGCCTGAGGGGAAGAGACCGCTGGGGAGACCTAGAGGTAGATGGGAGGATAATGTCAGGCGGGATCTATGGGAGATAAGAGTTGAAGGAGACTGGATTTTGTTGGCCCAGGACAGGGTCCGGTGGAGGGCTTTGGTTAATTCGGTGATGAACCTTCGGGTTCGGTAATCCATCTAGTTAGTTAGTCCTACAGTTTTACATTTGTCTACAGCACTCACAAATTTAAACATACATGAACTGAAACCATATTTAATTGCTTACAACATTTCATAATGCATATGTTGCTTAATGCTGAAGTCATATATGCTATTTTGTGTGTAGTAATTGTAACAAGGTAATATTTGCTGTCACTCTGCTTGTAACACTCATACAGTAAGCTGAAGAAAACCATTGTGTAGAGCGATACAAGTAGGCAAACTATTACTATATACGAATCTCTTCATTTGTGCAGCCAAATTGTGATGCACATGCACTGGCACTGCTTCTCACAAGAGCGTGTGGTATAGTCTTGTAGAAGAGCGATTTGACGTCATAGAGTGCATGCTGTGATGTGGATAAGAAGGGGGAGGTTTGATCCTTACGTCAGACATTGCTGAGCGTCAAAATCGCAGTACAATAACTTGATATAATTCCTTTGCTTGAAGAAAGAAAACAACATACCTTACAATCTTCATTCGTTGCACTTCACTGTTTTCTACCATCCTGTGTCCACGTCTTCATTATTAGCACAATAAATACTAGGTGAATGCGCACCTTCTCCGTGCGATCCCGCCTTATTGTCCAACCTGACGCGACAGACGCATGAGAATGGCCAGGTAATTACTAAATTAGTCCCCAGAGAGTAGCACCAGTTTGTTTTTTGAGTTCGCGCTTGTGGTACGACGTCTACTGCTAGATGGAAGCACTGGAATCCATAGTCGCTTGAGTATTTTATCGGGTTTTACATTTGACTAAATATGGCGTCTATTTCTTTTGAATACGTTTCTGGAGTGGATATAGAGCTAGGACACTTCTCACGGACTGATGAAAATCTTCATATCATCGATTGCAGCAAATCGGGCGATTGAAACCGGCACATTTTTGAAGACCGACATGTGTACCTGTGCACGGAAGTGGCAGATGGGGAATTCCAGGTATGGGAAACTTCCTGCTTTCCACAAATACTGACGATCTCCAATTGGCTTCGTTTGTGACCATTTTTATGCGGGAACCCCAACAGGGATTTTCCTGTTGCAACACTCACGCATGGCTGATAACGCAAATAACACACTTAGATTCGATTAGGTTGGTTAGATTTGGTTTGATTAGGTTAGGCTGCGTCAGGTGTGGTTGGATAATGTAAGGTTATTAGAAGCTAGGTTAGGTTTAGTTAGGTTAGGTTGGGGAAGGTTAGGTAAGGTGAGGTGTGATCAGGTTGACTGATTAGTCATTATTCGGTAATTTTTGGTTAGGTTAGGTCAGTCGAGGTCAGATGAGGTCGGGTTACGTCTGATTAGGTGATGGTAGGTTAGGCTAGGTTTGGTTTGGTTAGATTAGTGTAGGTTAGGCTAAATTACTTTCGGTTAGTTTGGGTTGGGTTAGGGTGGGAGTGGTTTACGTTTGGGTAGCTTATTAAGGTCAGTTTAGTTTAGGTAAGGTCAGTCAGGCCAGTTCAGGTTAGGTCACGGTGATGTGAACTGTTTCCGTACCTGATTTTGCAGATTTTTTTTTGTGTGGGAATTGGAGTTATATAATATATAATGGACGTTTTTGTTCATTTATAGGCAAGGTTTTTACCAGGTTAGCGACTGTCAGTTTCTGAAGACGGGCCCTGCTCCTTGGAGTTACATAACTTCATATTCTGGTAGTAGTATCTCAATGGCAGGATTAATGATGACGCTGACATGATTCGATCGTCACACTCTCCCTTGTGGAAGTTGGATTAAGGTGGGAGAGACTTTATTTGGTCCATCTTGTCACTGACATATCATAAATTCTGTCAAAACAAAGCATTCAGACGCCAAATCAGACGAAATGCACAACCTTATTGGTAGTCTTTATTTCACAGATCTGTGTTCTTTTTCTGTATCAACCCTTTTGTAGCGCGGGTTTTAACATCCACTCTTTTAGAAACGACAGACTTTGTAGAATTTCGTTAATCTTGTTGCTCTACCTCTCGGAGTCTCGCTCGCACTTATAAGTGCCCTCAACCGGAATGCGACATGCAAATGTCAGAAGAATTTATATTCGGTCTGCCGTTTGGATTGTTTCCATGAAAATATGAAGTCTGGTTTCGCTTTGGGTTTTGTAATCTGGTGACCAGCAAGGCACATGGTTGATGAAGTGGTCTCAAGACATGAAACAGGTCCGTGTAATGTGACTAAGTCTCTTGTGAACTCAGGCTTATTTAGCAAAAAGCAATTTGTTGCTTGCTTGCAGTCTTTTGTGTTGTATAGGTTGAATAAAAGATATATAGGCCTGCAATTTTTTTAAAAGTGCTTATCGAAAAAATAGGCCATGTTTGCACACTAATACACACCATAGGAGGTAATTAATGTGCACAACTTTTACTTCTAATATTTTGCAATTACAAGGAATCAGATAAAGAGTAGTCTTATACGAACTCTCAGAACATCGTGTTTCTAACAGTTGGTACTCCTGGATCATATTCGGAAGTGTCCGAATTTCAAATTTCGGTCTCGATGTCGGCTGTCTTCAGTTCTATTCTTTTACTCGGTCTCTCCACGAAATGTTTTTATAAGACCTTAAACTGTGCCACGACTCGCTTCAAGTTATTCGCAAACCAACTGTAATGTATATCCTGCTTTTCGACACAAAAAACGCATGCAATTTATAAAACATCCTTAAACAAACCAAGAAATAATCAGAATGAAAGACAGAACATTCATGTAGTCTACATTAGCATGAAGTTAATTCGTTAGAAGCTGGGAAATGTACGCATAGCTTTCGCCAGAATTTGACCTATGACTTTTGCAAATGTCAGTTTGCACCATAGTACCTGCGACCATGCCAACTGCTTCTATTCTGATTTTTCCCTCAGATGAAAGTAGAGGGTTTCGGATATTTTTTTCACAGATTTAATAGTGTTACGAAAGTTGTACGGAGGTGGGACTTGAATCGTCGGGTGCAAAGGAGAGCAAATTTGATTATTTTTATTGACTGCATCAATATCGGAACGACGTAGTATAATTCAGGGGAAAAGGCAAAAATATTAGAATTCATTACGTTACAACACTTTGCTGCTAGGATACCGAGGGTAATATAATAAGCTGTAGTGCTGACGAATATAATTCTTTTTATAATGAATTAAGGTAAAATAATTTTTGCTGTTCTGCAGTGTGGTCGTTAAAATTGTCCGATCTAAATTAACATTCCAATGGCTCTACAACATTTCATAAATATCTCCAATGTAAGATATAGGTTTAATCAACATAACATCGGTTTATCACTTCTCGTGTTTCTTCGTATGTACGGAAAAACTGACAGACGTCCGGAGCTGTTTTAATAAACAGTCCGCAGGGATGTGAACGCGCTTAAAATTATTTTCTACCGATATTTAATTTTCTGTTATTTTGCTTATAACCCCGATATGCAGTAAATGGACGTAGCTCGAGTGTGCATATTTAATTTCATAATAGGCCTTTATAGTTTATTTTATTCTGGAAGTATTTCTGACTGAGGACTCAGTTCTTTGATGAAAAATAAATTAGCTTGAGACATTTTTGAAGGTTTTAAACTTTCCTCCAAACAAGTACACTGTGACTATCTTTTAGAAAAAAATTACTACATTACAATTCAATGTGAGGAAACAGAAACGGAAAATAATGGCAGAGTTCGGTTCTTTCAACACAGAACACCTAGTCTCTCTTATAAATATCAGTAGGATACAATCGCTGTTTATTCTGAGGACCAAACAGAACCTAATAATAAACTCAAGCCTCAATGTGCGAGGTTTGAGTTTCTCACTGCGGTGAAAATGCCGGTGTTGTCTGGGTTGTAACGCCGCGTGGACTGGCTTCAGTATACTCCTCTGTATGTCTCAACTCTTGAAGCTTGTCTGAATAATACTTATGAATTCAGTCTGTACTGCAAAGAAAACGACACCATTATTGTAAAGATCAACTGGCTAATGCTTTTCAAAGAAATAATCCCTGTAGGATTTGAGGTTCTCATGGCGGTGAATACGAAGGTATCTGTTGTAGCGCCGTGTAGTCTGGTAGAAGTTTACCAAAATTTAAGAGGGCCTTGTCTCCATCGTCAGGGCGATGACTCATCGCCCTGATGATGACGTTGGTATATTTCTAACACACTTAATGCTGCAATCCAGAATCCCTGTTTGCATAAGCACAAAATTTAGCGTTACTTTTGTTAGATCAGATGGTACATATAGTTACCACTGGGCTTTGAAGGGTCAATTTGTTTTTTGAAATGTATGTATATATAAGGGATTCCTGTTTATGTGTGCGTGCGCTTATGGCAAATTTAATTTGGAAAGTACGTGCAGTAATGAGCATGTAAAATCTGTATGTTAAATCATATATATAAAATGTAAATCTTACTGTTAGGTATCATATTTTTTATTAGATCTGAATATTACGCACTATAGACTGTAGTGTTGTGTGTATGCTATTTATGTCCAACTTTTAATTTTATTCGGGAATTAGCAAATAGTCTTTTTCGTATGCATTAGGTGTAAGGTCTATGCGTCTGATTATGTGTGAGTGAACGAGAGAGTAAGAAGTCGCACACCTCGTGGTGTGAAAATTGATGTTCCATGGGGAGGAGTTGTATAGCCTCCTCGCAGCGTTCACAGTATAGTTAGCCAGTCACTTTGCCTGTATGAATAAGATTATTCATCCCATCTTCTCATCCATGTTCTAGATCTTGCCTGTGGTATTTACCTTCCTAAAGCATGCGCTTTGCTCCAGTGATGGGAACTGGCGCCTTCCTAAAGCATGCGCTTTGCTCCAGTTATGCAATTTTAGTCTGAGCCTGTTTATTGTATATAGCAGCATATCTATATTGCATCCAGTTTTCTGTATAGGTATACTTATTCGACGTACCATTTCTAAAATGCTCCTTCTTATTTACTCACTCCCTCTGTTCTTTGTCTTTAATGCATTGGATTTTGTGTCGTGGGTCAGGTCCATAATATTTCCACGTCGTGTAAATTGTCCGTTACAAATTTCTGAATTCTTCAGCATTTTCTGTGCAGTTTTGTATGAAGTGACTTATTCATTAGTGTAGGTCATAACATTATTTAGGCAGGGCTACTTAACACAATGCAGTATCCCTACACTCCAGGAGTTTCAGATCGTGGCACTGTAAACATATTCGGCTTACGATTGTGAACCGCGTCGTATGTTGAGTATTAACCAACGTTTCGGAAAATATTACAGTTTCCGTCTTCAGTTTGAAATTTTTTGGGCAGTTATTATTATTGTTGTTGTTGTACATGTTTATAACGGTTTACTTTCTTATGTATTACTTGGCTTTGCAATTATGGTATAAATTATTTTTTGTAACTTGTCTTTTAGGGAAATTTTCTTCGGTCTTATGTCCTATCCGTCCATGGACCATTGTTTTTAATCACTTATAACAATTTTCTGTCGTCGAATTTAAACGTTTTAGTATTTGGTTGTGATTTATAACATTTTTATGTTATGAAACCAGTTATGTGTAAAGCTTTACATATGATTGATGCAGTTTCTGTGCAATATTGGTGTCTTAACATCGGTAAGAAACGTAACGGTTGAAACAATGATTATTTATTTACGTAATAAAACTCACAGTATAATTGTAATTACTATCTTGGTACCGGATGTAGGAGTTACGAAATGCAGAACAAATTATAGGTATTATCATCGGCATATTGCTTACGAACATTCTCCATCACTGAAACGGTTAGAACTTGTTGTTTTTTTTGTTTTTTTTGTTTTGTTTTTTTGGGCAATTTAATAGTTATACAGACAGCCGCGCATTTGGTCAAAGCTCGTCCATGCATATCACCTGGAGTTCCTTACGTCGACAGAATCTCATAAGCTGTTCGTTATGTTGGAAAATGTAACTTGATAGTAATATATTTTGTTTCACCACAACTTCCTTACGAATATATTTAAAGTTACACAAGGCTTAGCGCAGCTACGTCATTCCATTCTGCTTCATCTCGATGTCACTTTGGTTAAGGGAGATTAATCGAGAAGCAGGTTGGAAGCTGTAGTATCTCTGTAAGGATGGACTGATGATTTGTTAGAAGTATATCGAACTACACTGGTTATTTCCACATTGAAAAACTAAAACTGAATCTTAAAAGAAGAGAGAGAGAGATAAAATTAACTTAAAGTTCTTCAATGAAACTTTTGGGTTGGTATCTCCAGTACAAAAAGTAGGATTATAGACGAACTTATTTCTTCTGGAATGTGACAGTGGCATTTCTTCCAATAGCACAGTTGTTAGATTCCTATGATCCGGTCCCCTGACCCTCAGTGGCGAAAACAGGCTGTATATACTACGTCACATTGGCATTATCGTAGGCTAGGCTGCATGTGTATCCTATCCCTAGACTAATATGCACGTTGAGACACCGAGGAATGCGTTTCGATCATGCTACCTGAGTCGTACATGGGTTGCAGGGAACTTCAGTATCTGAGCCAGAAACCTTAAACACACGTGACACTATATTTGAGCGCTATAAGTCTTAGAGCGATGTTGCGCAGCCGGTGTGCCGTCACGAAGTGTCAGGTGCGCGCGAATTTTTATAATAAATTGTGTATTCGTACGTCATAGTAATAAAAAGGTAATATATTGTTTTTAGAAATTATAATTTTTAATACACATACAATCATTGGCACATCATTGATATTTTTATTCAATATGTTTTATGTTTTGTTTCCATATGTCTGCACTCTTATAGGGCAAGTGTTTATATTTGATACGTATCTATGGACTTGCATAGTTTCGTACCATATTTCTTAAGGCGAAATTTTGTGGTGTCCCGTCATCTTTGATAAATTGGAGTTTGCCGCTTGGGAAAAACGTTTGCGAAACACTTTCAGAGTAAAAGACAGTTTCGCTGTTGCAGCTGCCTCTGCTCTGAAATGCGGTTGAAGACACACCTATGCCCCTTACAAATTCTGAACTAGTGCATTTGATAGACATTGGAACGCTTGTTTCCTCTTTAAAGATTGAATGCGTTGCCAGATACTGAAAGTACTACTTTTGTTTTTCTTCTTTTAAACTTCATGTGAGGGAGGATAAGAAGGGCCTTCGTTGTTTTACAGAGGAGGTAAACTGAAGTGTTATGTCTTGCATTGGCTTTTCAGCTTTAGGATTTGATTACAGTTTAATCATTGCTGTTTCCTCTTGTGTCTCTGACGTTCTGTGGTTTTTCTCCTGTTAAACTTTGAGACAGGGAGGGAGGCGC